>JBBPOJ010001489.1:0-13310 GCA_038091395.1 Leccinum rimulosum | reverse complement strand
GTACAGTCGAGCGATCGTGTGAGCCACTGCAGACTTGCCCGATCCAGCCACGCCAGTGAGCAAGCACACTCTTGGGGCGTCTTTGTCAGGGTTATTGAGGATATCACAGATATCGCGAAGCAAGCCCACGCGCGTCCCGGGAAGGCATCCCTTTTCCTGCACATATCTAGCACCCAATGCGTATGGTATGTCGTTCAGGTCTATGGCTTTCGCTGTATTCGAGGTTCATGAATATTCTGCCAGCAGTCCGTTGGAAGGGCCAAACTCACCGGTATGATCGACGACATTCATCATACGAACGACCGTGATACCCGTTTGCAATGCCACACCCTCGAGGAATGATTTCTTGAGTTCTGCTAACTTGGTCTCGTAATCCCCAATCCTTGCATCTATATCAGAGAACTTGTATTTTATCATCCGTGCACCTGCATACAGAGTTCAGAGAAAAGAAAGGCGGATTCGACGACGACTGACCAAAGTTCGTTCGTTGGGCATATTCGATGACGAAGTACCCACACTCCGTCACCTGCTGTATCAGAACCGTGATAGTCTTCTTGTGTGCCTCGATAGACTTGAGACGTTCGGCATCGTTGACGAAGTCGAAGGTGTCACTCATCATGCCCGCCAGGCGAACGACCCGGTCATCGCGATTCTTCTGGTCTACCAGCACCTGTGTGCCGCACCGCGATCAATTAGCGACAGGGGATATGATCGAGAGAGAGACATACTCGGCTCGCAAAGGATATAACAGACCAAGCAAGCGCCGCGTACGGATGAACCTGTCTTGGATTGAGATCATGTGAGTGCCGAGAGACTAAATATCAAATACCTCGGCAATGCTGGCCACGATCTCGTTGAATAGTTCGATCCTTTTCAACAAAATACCCCACGTATTATCGAATGCTTCTGCTCCATTCACAACCTTTGAGCCGACGTCGACCACCGAGGATAATTGGTCAACCGGTGCGGGTGTGGAACGAAGTGGGTCGATGGCTCTGGTCGCCTCGGCGACTACTTGACTAGGTTGGCTTTTGTCCGCGTCGGATTTAACGTCGACCACTGCGGGTGTGCAACGAGGTGCGTTGATCGCTCCGGTCTCTTCGGTGACTGCTTGTTTAGCTTCGCGTTTGTGCGCGTTAGAGTCAATGTCGACCGACGTGCGTGCGACGCAAACTGTTGTGGGTGTGGAATGAGGTTCGTCGATCGCTCCGATTGCCCCGAAGACTGCTTGTTTAGCTTGGTTTTTGTCTGTGTTGGAGTCAACGTCGACCGTGAAGCCTGGTCCGCCGCCAGCTGTGGGTGTGGAACCAAGTGTGTCGATCACTCCGGTCGCCTGGATGCGAGCTTCGTCAGCTTGACGTTCGTTTACGTTGGTATTTCCGGGTGCGGTCAACGCGAATTCGATGGTGATCGATGGAAGATCGGATTCATTGGGCTTCAAGCTTGGAAGACGCTCTCGGAAGACTGATCGGAAAGATCACATCAGCAGAATGTACGACCAACAAAGTCTTCATACCATTGTCCGCAGTGAGTTTGCCCAGAATGCTACCGACGGTTTCATCGAGGCGCCCGACCAGTTCCCGTGGTCGAATGCGATGGTTTCGGTACACTTCAACAACGAAGACGGAGTCGTTGTTGCCGTCACTTGGAGAATTCAGTTTGCTGGCATCGAAGGACGAAGATATACGCACAGAAGGAAATTGTAATTGTCGACCCAAATGGTACAGTTCTTTTTCTCTTTTGCCTTCTTCGTCACCCGCGATGTATCGCCTATGGAGAATTTGACTTGATATTTCCTCGAGAGAAGACGTTTTGGCTTCCCGGAAGAGCGAAGTTCGATTGCTAACAGAAAAGCAAGAACAATCTCAATTTATATACAACAAGAATCGTTGACAGACTCACCTTTGATGCTGATTGTCTTTGCTCTAGAATCGCCCTCAGCAAGTTACCCATGACGGTGATACCAAGGAGTACATACGTGGTTGTATTCATGGCTAAATTGGCCCGTACAGTTTGGTTTGCGTGAGTGTGGTGAGTGTGGAAGGTAGATGCACTCAAGCCACGGCCCACGAGGCAGCAGCGAGGCCCGACACTGCCACATAATACATCGCCACTACTCGCTCAGTCAACAAAGGGCAGGTCGCTAACTGGGGTATTTTCATTTGTGGAGTTTCGACCCCCCCGCCAAATCACTTGTCCTACCCATCGGACAGCTCCTCCTCCTCACTCTTCACGAAAGTCCCCCCCCTCCAAACAACACCCAAACCACAGGCAACCAAGTCCAGGTCCAAGCCTAAGCCCCAAGTTGAAGCCGAGGTCCAACTCCTGCAAAAACACAAGCTCGACGCTGATGAAGACACCGACGTGACCCCCACCATCGCTGTCCCGCCTGCGCATGTCATCCTCGAGCTGACGCGTTCGCTCACGACCCCCTTCGATCGACGATCATTCGGCGCCAGCTACAGCAACGCAGTAACCCCCTGTGTCCAAAACGACCGCACCCTTATCCCAGCACATTCCCCAATCTTTGACGAAACCTCTCACGGGCCTTCCTCGGCCTCGCATCATCGCCCTCACTCCCACTCCAATGATGAGTCAACAAAACCAATGCCATGAATTCGCTGGCGCGCTCTCCCCGATCTCTCTCGCCTCAAGTCTTCCCTACTCGCGACTCTGATGCATCGCTGAATACGGCGACCCATCTGACAGTCACCCTGACGCCGGGTCCTTCCAAATCGTCGAAAATGATCCCTTCCAGGTCATCCGACGATCGGTGGTCGTCAGTCCCGGGCCATCCGTGGTTCTGACGCCTGTTGCACCCAATACGGCTACCGGTCCACCGAACGCACTGCTCTCACTGAACACACCAAGGGCACGGACTGGTTTGTCGGTCATAACCTCATCACGCGGTACTGCTAGCGCACCTGATGTGCGCATGAACATACACGACCCGATCGCAGCTAGAGCATCCAAGTCTGCGTTGGTCCCAGTTCAGTTCCGGGACTAGGATTGGGTTGCGGTCTGGTCTCAGGACCGACCCTAACGCCCACACAGCCAGCCAAACGCGAACGCCTGACCTTGCTGGCGTTTTTCGGGTCGCTGCGGGGTTTGTTTCGAGAAACCCAACAAGGGTCAGCAGCAGAAAGGGCGGGGGGCGGTTACTGAGTGGGACTCTGACGACCGTGGGTCTTCTGAGCTGTCTGGGCGGGCAAGGACAGGTGCCAGGGTTGAGGGGAACTGGCGACGAAGAATAAAAGGGGATGGGGGTAGGTTATGCGAACGGAAGCACGGATCCGGGGTGGGAGATATGCGGACGAGGATTCGGACATCAAGGCTACCGCAACTGCGCCTGCAGCAACGACTGTAACATCGATGATGATGTCTACGGTGCTGGACGTTGGGCGGCACGGCTGCGCAAAGGCAGACCAGGTGCGCTTGCTGGGTCGCCGTCTACACGGCAAAGGCAGGGCTACGGGATAGGCAGCGCCAACGGGTCGACGCTCAACATCCCCGTGCAAGTGTCCAAGTCTTTCCAGAGTGGATAGGTGGGGCACCGACGACAGTGGGCAAAGGTGACGAACATGACATCGGGAAGGGGGAGCGGCGGGCCTGGGTGAATTGCCAACCGCGCGTCGGAGCGTGACGAAGCATCGCAAGACATCCGTGACGGGTCTGAAGGGGAGCGATCAGGGACAGTCGAACGGGGAGGTGATGGTCGGGAGCGGAAATGAGGCCGATCAGCTGAAACCCAACGCTAATCCGGGTCAGGGCGCGCCACCACCAAGACGCACGGCGACGACAACGCCTGATACGAGCCGTTTGGATGCTGCGAAGACGAGACACCGACGTTGGGCGTCTTATCCGAGGTGATCCATGCCCTCGCAGAAACCAGTTTCTTCTCAACCCTCCAACTCGCACCCCATCGTCTGGGTCGTTATGGTCTTCGAAACCGCACGCACGACGTCAGGCCCAGGTCAGCAATGGACACGTGCCCAAGCAGCACGTCAAAACTCAGAGCTTGATGAGCATCGTCGCGGACGTGAGAGGCTGGCACTCACAGAAGCGGCGCGACGAGGTCGTTGGACTCGGATGCACCCCGTGTGCCGGTGTCGAACAGGGAGGTCTTTGGGGATCGGGATCGACTTCCGGTTCGGGAGGTGAGGGTTGTCGGTGTCGGGGGGAGGTTAGGGATGGGTATGGCAATAGCAACGACGACGAACGGTCGAGGGCACGCGAGATCTGCAAATTCGCCTGAGAATGGGCGTTTGGATGCGAAACGAAGGCTAGCACGGGGACGGATGAATGTCCGGTGAGGATGCCATTGCGATCGGCGTTGCGCAACGCGAGTCGGACGCAATCCCCCGGTCCTGTTTCACCCGTGGTGTGGACTACAACGATGACGGTGGGGACGGTCGTTCCGCGGGGAGGGTGGAAGAAGGTGAGGGGAACCGAGGTCGGAAGTCGTGGATGGATTCTGCGTCAGTATCGTTGTATGCGACTGAGAGGGAGAGTTTGAACGGTGAGGTGCTGCAGTCGATGCCGTCGCCGTCGGGCTGACGATCTCGTTCCCCGCAGCCTTCGTTTATGATTCTGCAGCCGCTGCCTGTCGACCCTCCTCCGGTGGTGCGGACTGCTGCGATAACCACTGGGAACGAGCACGCCCATCCAATTCGATAAGTCGTCGGTACCGCCTTCGTCGAGGTGTGTGGATGAGTCTACAGCCTATATTGTCGCCGACGCCGCCTGCGCTGTCTGATAAGGGCTGTGGACTCGGGCGTTCTCGATGCAGTAGGGACGGGCCCGCGCTCGGACGAGCTGATTCGAGTGACGAGGATGGGGTATATGGGCATGCAAGGCTGTTGTTGAGTCAGTGTCTGGATGTTGGTCGTGCTAGTGATGGTAATACACATGCCGATACCAAAGGCAAGAGAGAGGTGATGTAATGTGATCACTGTTTTATTTTGGTAGCAGCATCTTTTCCTGTTTATATTTTTCCACTACCATGCTAATTTCATTTGTTTCTGAATCAGTCTACATATTCATATTTTGTAAAGAGCAATGTATGAGGCGAACGTGGAGAACATATCATCTTCGAGTCGAGCAGTGATCCAGAAGCGAAGGTTGGTTGGAAGAGTGTTCTCGGAAATCTGCTTTGAGATAGCTTTCAGCAGTTGCTCGCGATCGGTTCGACTACCACTTTGATCGAGGGCGTCTATGACGACCACCAATGGCCCGATGGGGTCGAGATGCCCAAAGGGTTTGATGATGAGCTGCTCGATCTGCTCGGCCGGTGATACGGACATGCGAAGCGCACGGTCGTCTTTCACGACATCCCAAAGGGCAGATTTGTACTGCGGATCGTGATCAGACAAGTCCCGTGCGATAGTGCTGAACAGATTTTGGGGGTTTCGCCTCGCGACATCGGTACTGGAGAAGCAATACGACGAGCCCAATCGCTTCTGCCCGTTGTACAGTCGAGCGATCGTGTGAGCCACTGCAGACTTGCCCGATCCAGCCACGCCAGTGAGCAAGCACACTCTTGGGGCGTCTTTGTCAGGGTTATTGAGGATATCACAGATATCGCGAAGCAAGGGCAAGCGCGTCCCGGGAGTACATCCCTTTTCCTGCACATATCTAGCACCTGATGCGTATGGTATGTCGTTCAGGTCTATGGCTTTCGCTGTATTGAAGGTTCATGAATATTCTCCCAGCAGTCCGTTGAAAAGGTCAGACTCACCGGTATGATCGACGACATTCATCATACGAACGACCGTGATACCCGTTTGCACTGTCACACCCTCGAGGAACGATTTCTTGAGTTCTGCTAACTTGGTCTCGTAACCGTCGATCCTTGTATCTATATCAGAGAACGTGTATTTTATCATCGCCTGCATACAGAGTTCAGAGAAATGAATGGCGGATTCGACGACGACTAACCAAAGTTCTTTCGTTGGGCATATTCAATGACGAAGTACCCACACTCCGTCACTTGCTGTGTCAGAACCGTGATAGTCTTCTTGTGTGCCTCGATTGCCTTCAGACGTTCGGCGTCGTTGACGAAGTCGAAGGTGTCACTCATTGTGGCTGCCAGGCGAATGACCCGGTCATCACGATTGTTCTGGTCTACCAGCACCTGTGTGCCACATTGTGATCGATTAGCGACAGAAAAAACGATTAAGAAAGACACTGACTCGGCTTGCAGCGGATATAACAGACAAAGCAAGCGATGCATAGGGATGAACCTGTCTTGCATTGAGATCGTGGGAGTGTCGAGAGACTCAACATCAAAATACCTCGGCGATGCTGGCCACGATCTTGTTAAACAGTTTGATCCTTTTCAACAAAATACCCCACGTATTGTCGAATGCCTCTGCCTCACTCACAACCTTTGGGCCAACGTCGACCGCCGAGGATAATAGGTCAACTGCTACGGGTGTGGAACGAAGTGGGTCGATGGCTCTAGTCGCCTCAGTGACTACTTGAATGGTGTGTCGGTCGCTCCGGTCGCCTCGGTTTGTGCTTGTTCAGCTTGGCTTCTTTCTGCGTTGAAGTCAACGTCGACCGGGAAGCCTAGTACGCCGCCAGCTGTGGGCGTGACGTTCATCTGTGTTGGTATTCCCGGGTGCGCTAACGGTCAACGCAAATTTGATGGTAATCGGTGAAAGATCGGAACCATCGGGGTTCAAGCTTGGAAGACGCTCCTGGAGGACTGATCGGAAAGATCGCATCAGCGGAACGGACGGCAAAGAAAGTCTTCATACCATTGTCCGCAGTGAGTTTGCCCAGAATGCTACCGACGGTTTCATCGAGGCGCCCGACCAGTTCCCGCGGTCGAAAGCGATGGTTTCGGTACACTTCAACCAGGAGGACGGAATCGTTGTTGCCGTCACTTGGAGAATTCAGTTCGCTGGCATCGAAGGACGAAGATGTACGCGCAGAAGGAAATTTTCGACCCAAGTGGTACAGTTCTCTTTCTCTTTTGCCTTCTTCGTCACCTGCGATGTATCACCTATGGAGAATTTGACTTGATATTTCCGAGAAAAGAGGTTTTTGCTTCCCAACAGAGCGAAGTTCAATTGCTAGAGAAAATAAAGAACAATGTCAATTTATATACAACAAGAAACCCTCACACCAGACTTACCTTTGATGCTGATTGTATTTGCTCTAGAATCGCCCTCAGCAAGTTACCCATGGCCGTGATACCAAGGAATGCGAACACATACGTGGTTGGATTCATGGCTAGATTGGCCCGTACAGTTTGGTTTGCGTGAGTCTGGTGAGTGTATGGAGTGAGGTGGTGGATGCGTTGCACTTTCGTTCAAGCCACAACTTGAAGGCAGCAGCGAGGCATACGGGTGCCCGACACTGCCACATAACCACCACTTGAAGTACAGTGTAACTCATACCCCTCGGTTTAGGCAAAAAACCTTGAGGGGTTTCATGATAAGCGGTCGTTCAAGGAAAAAAAAAATTACATAACCAATAGTACTCACACCGTATCTGCCTTTTGCTTGGTTGGTGTCTCGAGTAACAACTTTTAGAACATCCCAAGAAAAAAAAATGGCGTCGCGTGGTGTCCTCACGCCGTGGGAGTGCTGCGAACGAGGTCTGGAGCAAGCGTAGGGAGAGGGGGAGAGCCGGGTGCGCTACACCATCATCGCGTTTGTCGTTCGTTGCGTCGCTGTCGCGTTCTGATCATCATCGTGGCATGATTCTGCCAGCACACCCCTGGGCCCCGGGCCAGCGGTGTTGCTTCCCAGGCCTTAATGCCCTAATCCCAAAGACTTTTCTTACTTGCTTCTTATATCGCGCCGTGGGGGTAGAGGCGAGCATGCTCATTGCTGACACACTGTTGCATCGTAAGTAGTCGTCGCGTCGTTGCGTGCGGCACAACGTTGCGTTGTCCAAATCGGGAGTAATCGCAAAGTTCAACGTTCAACTCTCGCCGACTCGTTCAAATGTGAGTCTCATATGCCAGAGCATGCGTCGTCGACCCTCATCCACGTTCTATTTCAAGCTGCAGAGAAGTATCCTTCTCACGAGCTCACCTTCATCTCTTCTCACGACTCTTCTATTCGGACCAAGACATTCCGTTCATTCAATCAAAACGTACGCAACCTCGCTCGAGCGCTCCTCGAATTGAACAAGCCAACCGGGTCCATCGTACTTGTTTACCTGACCGAACATGAAGACAGCATGGACGCCATCTGGGCCTGCATCCTAGCTGGTTATATCCCTTGTCTCCAACCCCCTCTCAGTTCCCAGCAAGCACACAAGCAGGCGCATATAGCACACATCACCAGAGTCGCGGGCTCGACCACCTGGATTACAAGCGAGGAAAGCGCAAATCAAATTAAGTCTATTCCCGGGTTAAACATACACCTTCTCTCTGCGATTAGAATCGCATCCGAGGCCTATAGCGTGCCTTTTGATTGGGTCTCTCGTCCTGTCCAGCCCGACGATGAAGCAATTTTCTTCTTGACTTCTGGATCATCTGGTCTTTCGAAAGTGGTCGTAGACACCCACCGAACCATCCTGGCTGCTTGCATTTCCAAGGGTGCTGCTTATGGATTGACTTCCAAGACCACCGTTATGAACTGTGAGACTTATTTTTTGCCTTTTGATGATTGCACTAATTTGACGTTTGTGATCTACAGGGGTCGGATTCGACCACGTTGCTGGATCGCTAGAGATGCACGTTACTCCGTTCCTTTTCGGAGCGTCTCAGGTTCACGTGCATGCATCCGTCATGTTGTCTTGCGCTTCCTTCGTTTGATCGATGAAAAATCGATCAATATTACGTTTGCTCCGAACTTTCTTCTTGCCAAGCTTTCCCGGGATCTGGAGAAGAGTGCAGATCTGTTCGGCACTTTCGACTTGTCATCGGTCAAGCGCATAAACAGCGGCGGAGAGGCGGTTGTCTCCAAGACTGCAGTGGCTTTTGTTGCAACCCTCAAGAACCTCTGCAGGGACTCCTCGCAACTATCATTTGTCATATCTTCTGGATTTGGTATGACCGAGACTTGGTAGGTATGTTGTATCTTATCAAGGGGTTTTATGCTAACATCCTCGTTGAAGTGCTGGCTGCATCTACAACCCCACCGACGTCTCTGTTTGCGAGCCCAGGTTTGAGTTTCTAGAACTCGGTACTCCTATCCCAGGTTGCGAGATGCGGGTCGTCCGCGCCAGTCCCGAGGATGAAGTGACTATTTGTGCCGATGGCGAGAGTGGAGAGCTGCAAGTACGCGGACCCATGGTATTTATTCGGTATCACAACAACGTCGCAGCAACCGAGTCATCGTTCGTTGAGGGTGGTTGGTACCGCACCGGTGATGTTGGTATCATCCAAGATGGTTCCTTAAGATTCACTGGACGCATCAAGGACGTCATCATCGTACACGGCGTCTCATACAGCATTCCTGAGCTAGAGACGCACCTACAAACTGTGGAGGGTGTCACAGATTCTTTTCTTGCTGCTGCAACTTGGCGTGCTCCTGGAAATCAAACCGAAGGATTCATCGTCTTCTATTCACCCACTTTCGACTTGGACGGCAATGATGCTCCCACCAGGCTCGCGGCCACTCACCTTGCATTGCGCGATATTTCCATCAAGATGATAACCCTTCCACCACAGTACATCATCCCCGTTCCCTTTGACCGGATGGAGAAGACTACGCTCGGAAAGCTTTCCTGTGCTCAACTCATCACGATGTCCCGGCATGGCGAACTAGCGAAACACATCGCTCGTGCCGAAGAATTGCTGAGCGAGGCCAGTGAATTTATCACTCCTTCGAGTCAGACCGAAAAGACGCTCACGCGTATCTATTCCGACATATTCAACCTGGACGCTGCGAACGTGTCTGCTTCGCACAACTTCTTTGAGCTTGGTGGTACCTCTATTGAGGTTATTCGTCTCAAGAGAGAGGCTGAAACCGCATTCGACATCGCTGATATTCCGACCATCCAGATTCTCAAGCATCTTGCGATCTCGAGTCTGGCCAATTACATCGACGCATTGAAGTCGCGGGGCATTGGCGCCGAAGACTATGATCCTATCGTGCCTCTCAACCTGACCGGTAACAAGACACCGATCTTCATGGTTCACCCTGGCATGGGTGAAGTTCTCATCTTTATGAACCTCGCCAAGTACTTTCACGGCGAACGGCCCTTCTATGCATTCCATGCGCGTGGGTTCGAATTCGGTCAGCCATTCTTCACATCCATGGAGGAGATGGCCTCTTCGTACACAGCGTCTGTCAAACGGGCTCGGCCTCAAGGTCCTTATGCCATTGCAGGCTACTCTTATGGTGGAGTGGTTGCTTTCGAGGTCGCGAAGTGTCTCGAGTCTATGGGAGACGAAGTCAATTTCGTCGGTCTCATTAACATCCCTCCTCGTATCGGTCACCGCATGTATGAAATTGATTGGACGGGCGGCATGCTGAAATTGACCTACTTTATCCGTCTCATGTCCGAGCACGATGCGAGTACGTTGACGCCGTCGTTGCGCCGTCTGTCTCGCAGGGAGCAGCTGGACGCGGTGTGGCGCTTATCACCTCGCAAGCGTCTAGACGATCTTCAACTCACTCCGGACAAATTCGGCCACTGGGTCGACGTTGCAGGGTCGCTCGTCGAGTGTGCCAAGGGGTATGAACCCTCCGGTTCGGTTTGTACGTTCTCAGACGCCTGTTGCTCGTATGTCTGTCACTAATGGTGTATGATTCATGATTCCCCGTTTTTCGTCCTAGCCGTCATGGACGTGTTTTATGCGGTTCCATTTCGTGGATCCCAGCATGATTGGTTGGACGGGCAGCTCAGGCAGTGGTCTGAGTTTAGCCGTGGGGAGCCGGTGTATACCGAGGTCCCTGAAGATCACCTTGGTTTGTTGGATGCGGACCACGCTCCTGGGTTCCGAAATATATTCAAGAGCCGTCTCGAAGCTCGTGGTCTTTATGTAATTTAGGTGTTCGGGTGGGATGGGCATGACACCTGAGACACGGGCGAAAATGTATGCCTAACAAAGTATATATTTATTTGACAACATTTGGTACCTAGGTTAAATAATATTTTTACCAACCAAATGGAAAGACATAATCAGAAAAAAAACCACAAAATTAACTCGTTGATATTGATCCGCATACAATGAATCTGTGTGGTTATGATACCTAAAAAATGCTTGGGTTGCTATGAAGTCCAAGATACTTGAAATTCATAGTTACCATATGCACATAGTATGATCCGACATCCGATTCAATTTCTTATTCATGCTATGGAGGCCATACAGATTGAGAATGTATTCTACACAAGGTTTGAATATGGACATGAACATTTTTTGTATATGAGAGCCGACATATTACAAGAATATTCGGGGAATGTTCATGACTATGCTTGTCATCATATTTTATCGCCTTATTGTAAATATAACGAGGAAGCATATTAGGGCCCCACCCACCGGATCACTCAGCGGATCACTCAGTGGACCACATACCGGTCCAATCAGTGGGTTTATACCCCATATGGTTTCTGCATGGGCGTATGAAGGTAATTAGAGGACGATAGGACTATAGGTACGAATTTACAACGTACCAATGCGGGGATCAGGACCTCCTTTCGGACAGCAAGCATGGAACGCGCTCCGCTGTTCAACCCCTGGAACCAATCATCGTGATACCAGTTACGAGGAAGCCCCGCGACCGGCACCGACGTCCAATCTTTGGTCCGCGGCTCCCAATGGCGCACCAACGATGAGTTGCCGATCTGTTCTCGCATGTTCTGCTGCCTGAAAGCCGGTTCATAACTCTCGACGTTATTGAAAAGGAGAGAAATGGAGGGGTTTAGCCAAGGGAGTTCGAGGCGTCGGAGTGCCTTCGGCTTCGAAGGAGGACTATCTGTTTCGTCGCCGCTCATGCCCTCGATACCAAGTTGGTCAATTATCTTCATGACAACATTCCAGGTTGGTGTATCTCGAGAAAGATTCTCCGTTGTGATTCTTTTGCGCCTCGTAAGAGTCTAAAGAGGAAGAATTTTAGCACGGAGATGGGTGAATCAACTTTAACATACCCCATGGCGGCGAGAAACTCTCCTCTCGCTCTTCAGGCGTCTTTCCTGTTGGGCCTGGTAACCGGAAATGAGACACTCTCGTTCATTGCCGGTAGATTTACTGATTTGGGTTTGTTTGCGGTGAATCTGGTACGTTCGGACCAGCTTCTTCTCACAAATTTGATGGCAGACAGATAGATTCATACTGTTTTCATCATAGATGACATCTTTACACGACCCACTTTTGATTTGCTGGTGAAAATCGAACGAAAGGATGGAGACGACTTCCCGGTTCCAGCGGGATGCAGAGAGTGGATTGGAGGCCCAGTCAATGGCGATGTTCTCCAGCGTCGGAGGTGACTCGCCATTCTGATTGAAAGTGGCCACGGTGTCTGCAGGAGCTGAGACGGGCTCTTCTGTCCCGATTTTCGTAGGAATGATTTTCTTGCTTCTAAGGTACACACGGAACGCATTCTACCTCAAATCTCAGCAGTGGAATTGACATGCTGCAGAATGACTCACGTGTAAACGGTTCATTTTCCCCCGTGGACCAGGCCTCTTTCGTCGAGGTGGAGGCAAGCGTTCGTCATCATCTTCATCGTCACCATCAAACCCATGGTCGTTTGAATCAGTCCGATCCGTAGAATTGCGACGAGTGCTTCCATTTGGGAAACTGAACATATTATGTGCAGCGAGATGAGTTCCAATAGCTTCCGTGAGGCGAGGAATGCAGGCATCGACGATGTTTTGAACTGTGGGCGCGAGAAGTCCCGAAGAAAGATGCTCAGCAACTGCCTTACCGATGACATCCACCAGAGCTGCAGAGGCAGGGGGCAAGGGCAAGGGTCTCGACGAGGCCGGAAGGCCCCCCGAGGGAGAGGTGGTCATGCCAGGAGTTACAGGGGGCGGAGCAGCTGGAGAAGGGCTGTCTTCATCCATAGGGACTTGGGACACATCAGGAGTGACGGGGAGGGGGACGGGGGTAAAGGGGGGAGCATCTTCATCCATGGGCACACCATTCTCCTGAGATACACGAGGCATAGCAGGGACAGAGGGGGGAAAACCAGCGCGCATGGGAGTAATGATTCTTCGCAATGGAGTAACGGGGGGCGGAGAGAGGAGAGAGGAAGACGGACCAGCGTGCATGGGAGCACTCGTTCCTCGCGATACGCCAGGAGCAGTGGGACGAGCAGGGAGAGGGGGGGGGATAGCGTGCATGGGAGCACCACTTCCTTGTGGCATTCTAGGAGTCGCGGGGGGCAGGGCCGGGACAG
>JBBPOJ010001488.1:0-13322 GCA_038091395.1 Leccinum rimulosum | reverse complement strand
CGTATCCATCGCCGCCGACAACACGTCTACGAAAAAAAAGGTCGTCAGCACACTCAGCTCCCCCACCTCCGCAAGCCATACGCACAATTATACTTGACCCACCACCCAAAATGACGCCTCCGAATGTGATACTGGAATACATACCCAACGATCGCCCACGGTACATAATTAACCGCACTCGCGGGCGGAATCGGGCTCATGCCACTGTACAGGACCGGAAAGCTACAGATGCTAATGTCAGCACATCGCCTGATAGCCAAAAACGAAACACACTTGAGGTAGCGCACGAAGCTATTCGGTCACCGCGCATGAATCACATACGCCGCCAACGGACACAGCGCTCCGATGAGGAAAAAGTACGTCAGTACTAATACCATCGGTCAGCCTCCTCTCAACAGTGTGCGACGAACGACGCACCCCCATAAATCTGCCCAGGCGAAAACACCCTCATCGGTCCGATAACCCCCCAAATAATACTCGCAGTCCCAAACGCCTCCATGCTCGGACAGATGAACCCGCTCTTTTGCTTCATGCTGCACGTGTCCGGTATGTGGGCGAACATCCATGCTTGTACGGCTAGTTGGACCGTCCCCGCTACCATCGTCGCTGCCACTTGTCCTAGAGATCCAATCAGTCTTCAATACCACTACGCCTCCGAGATCACGCACCCCAAAACATCGACCGAGGCGGAATCTTCATATAACGTCCCAGCTTGAAATCACCCGCAAACGTAAGCGCTGTCGCCCAAGCAACGAGTCGCCAGACAAACTCCACACCCACGTTCTCCCCAACACCTTACCTTGAGACATCATGATGTACCCCCAGTCTTGAACATTATCATCGCGATCGGTCTCTCAGGCAGCGCGTACCCGACGTGATCACGCTACGCCATCGCGAGCGGACGACAAAACGTGAACGACAAAATGCACTTTAGTCGAACCTGCTGGTTGGTGATAGCTTGAATCATGCCGATGGGTACCACATAGAACAAGGCTACGTCGAGCAAGCTCAGCACACCCCAAACAAACGCGAAGCACACGCACCGATCGACGAGGACAAGCAAAACGCCCATATCGGAAACTCGGTATGCCACGCCTCGATCAGGATAATGCCAAACACAAACATCGCCACTGCAACCACGCGTAAATCTCACACCGACCGCGACCTCGTCGCACGCACCAAATATGATGGCATACCACCACTCGGGGACCTACTTATATTCGTACGTGAGCCGCGCGAATATCGGGCTCGTGCATCGACCGCCTGCCCTGCGTCCATATCTACTTGCGGAAGTACAGGAACGCGTGCATCATCGTCGCCGTGATCGACACGAACGCGAGGCCGTACGAGAGAGCAAAGGTCGAACTGTTCGGTGCGCATTATATCAACATCGATCGAACTCTAGGCCAAACAAAATACGCACGAAAGGAACATCGGACCGTATTGCTCGTACGCGGTAATGTTGAACGACGCGTCCGCATTGATGATCCGGTTGAGGTCGTACGGCTTTCCTGTATTGTCGTACGATATAGAGAAGATGCTGTCGACGACGGCCGTCAGCGGTTGCAAACTCGCGAGGGAGAGTAACACACACGGCAAGTACTGGCTGTACCATGCATTGGTGTAATAGATGAGAGGAGTGATGACCCCTGCAGGTACGACGTCTACGAACCGCGACAAGGAAAACACAAACACGAAAGAGACGCACAAATGAAAAATACAAAGCCAGCAGCGATGTTGGCCTCGGCCCACCAGGGCGTCGCAAGCGGACTACCTAAGGAACGATTCAAATCAGAAAAAAAAAAAAAGAGATCGACCGCGACCAAAGACCAGCGCGCACCGATATATGTGAACTGCGCCCAGTCAAACGTGATCAAACTCATTCCCAGTCCATTCTCGTATCCAAACAGCTGGTTCACGACAATGCCGTCCGGCATGATCCAACACACCCACGAAATGTAGGAGAGCGCTTGGAAGAGATACCCCGGCAGGAAATACCAGCACATGCTGGCCAAGAGCACATACAGGAAGAACAGCTCGCGCGAGATCCCCTTGTGGTCGCCCATCCCGGCGTACGTCTGCGTATGGAGCGTGTTGAAAAGCGCACACGTCACTAGGTTGGCCGGCCAGACTGCAAACGGGGCAGTTGACGTGAGCGACGAAAAAAAGGGGGGGCGTCGCCGTACTCATCGAGGGGGTTGCACGAGGAACCACCTCAGAATACCACCGATGGAAAAGCGGAGCATCTGCGTCGACATGACCAGCATCCATTGGTCTGAAACGTATCAGCCGCTAGATGAGATGGATGGATACGACGGTCGCGCAGCGCGTGGTTAGGGCGGGCGAAACATGCGCCGCATGAAATGGCGAGGGCGAACAATCCATCGCGAGCAACACCATCCAAAAATCCGTCAAACGAACCACAACTAGTTGTACGTCTGATCGTAAAACGCCCGCTGCGCAGCGATGATGCTCGTCTGCAAGCACGTCCGTGAGTACTGGAGATGGCATTTACCAACGGCGGAAACATACCGCATATGCCGCTGTTCAATGGCTCGTGATCAGAACAAACGATCGTCGAAAATACAAAAGACATACATCCTGCACCAACGTTGGCCATGATGGTCAAGATGTCGCTCCGTCACTGGTCGGCGTTGCGCCCTCGTCACGTCGTCGTTGTCGCGTCTGCGACAAGGTCTAGCGGAGTGTGAGTGAGGGACAGAGAGGCAGGGACGTACACACCTCATCGCTCCTCATCGCGTCGACGTCTTTGACGAGGTCTGTCGCTCCGTCACTGGTTGGCGTTGCGCCCCTGTCACGTCGCCGTTGTCGCGTCTTCGACGAGGTCAGCTTTGACGTGATTATCATACGGGGGAAGGGATCTGGGTTGGAATTCATCCAGGAACGTCTGGAGAACTTGAAGGACGATGAGAGGGTGAAGCTATGATTCCATCATATTCATGTGAGACGGCGTCATGCCGAGGCAAGCAGCATTACCTGAGACAGACATATATTCGCGTCCAGGAGGACAGCGGTCCGTCATGAACTGCTTGTAGGCGGAACGGCCTGCAGCGGGCAGAACAGGACGAATGGCCTCAGCGCAGAGCCGGCCGATGACACCACAGCATATATCATTGTGGAGTTAGCGCTCGCGCAGATGGACAAAGCTGGCGTACGCGTCAGAAATGCAAGTCTGGTTTGCGCACATTTGATTTCTCCTCTACGTTTTTTTTTGAAAATTTGCACGTGCTAGTGACGATCGCTTCGTCAAACTTGAACGGCGCCCCCAAAGTTCAGAGTCATAATTTGGGGACTCGGATGGACGCCACTGCGCATCAGTGAGCGAATACTGCCCTGGCCTAATAGATGCGTTCTGCTTGATAAAGAACCCGCGACGTGCGTACCTCACTGGCATTCTCAGCGAGCAAGCTTAGGCCTGCCCCAGCCGTCGTTCTGCTCGCGTTTATAAAAACATTGGCTACTTGAAAGCACTGCGTCGGACCCGACTAAGGTGAACTGCTGAAAGGTGTTGACGAGGGCAAGGAAGTAGAGAAGAGAGGGCGTTGCTCGTTTCTCGGATAAGTCTAAATGGCACAAATTACATAAACAAATTTTTTTTTTAGCAAGTCGGCTGCGATACTATCTTCAGCTCGATCTTGATCCAAGGCGTTAACAAACCTTGCAGGCTCTCTCGGTACGAGTTCGGCTGACTCGGAACTATCAGACATCGATGTAGCCATTATTTTTCTCCGAGCACTCGGCCTTTGCCTCTAAGGACAGCCTGAGGACAACGTAAATTAATTCTGCGAGGTAGCCGACGGCGGCTTGCGACAACGGCAGGCATCGCCGACGCCGCCATTTCCATCAGAAGCGGAACACTGGTCCTTTATCCACCATGCAACACAGGTTCAAGTTGTCCGACTCGGATGGTCTCGAACGTCCTCGCGCATCGTCTCTTCACTCTGTTCGAAGACGAGGCGTGACTCACCGGGCAACCTTGTAGCATCAGTTCTCCACTTCAATTACTATAACAGACCTCAGCATGGCCGGTGTGTTCGCCGGAGTCGCACTCGAACTACGGCCATTTGGCTACCTGACCAATCTTCGTTGGACAACTTCGCATTGACCTTGCAAGCTGACTCTACGTGCAGTCCGCAGTCAAGTCGAACAGGGAGGAACAGCTATTGATTCTGTATGCAGGGTTCCCACATGCGCGGAATCATTGGTTCATGTGATCTATTTCCTGTCAAGCCCCGCGTCTGTGTTGATGAAGATCTTCATCAAATCCTCATGCCTACGACACATTCCTTCCGTTCCTTAGTGGCGCCTCCCTACTTTGCCTCCATTTCGCCAACGTCTACCCTTTCTCAAGTGTACAACGCTACTACTCCCAGCGTGAGGGGTGCGTCCGAGCCTTGTCTTGCCTTGGGCAACACTCCCGCGGATGCAACTGAAGTATTAGAGAAGGGACAGGAACCAGCTCTGTGGCTCGTTCAGTCCGGAGGCAACTCCCGCTGCCGCCATGTCCTCAGATTCTCCTGATGCTATATCGGTCAAACCTTGCTAAAGACGTCTGAGCAAGCGCGCCCATCCTCGTTGACGACGCTGGACGCGTCCTACGATAAATGGCCGGCGTACTCCCGGGCCGCCCATCCGACAACGCCACGCACTCGACGCGATGGCTAGCTTAGGGGAGCGCTCGCGGCCACTTACTCTTCGCTTGTTCGTGGACCGCAATGCCCAACGGTGCGGCGTTATTTGGACACTCGGAGCAATCTCACGCTCTCGGCCGCCGATTTGTTCGTGTCCGTAATGCGATTGCGATTCTCGCGAGCCCTCCGCTGGACCTGACGACGACAACCACGAGAAGGTCTTGACGAGGCGGCGATGTCGAGCAAATCTTTCGGACGAAGGATGGCGAAATGATGTTGCGCGCCGAGTACGTACTAGTACAACATGAACGGGGGCAGAAGGCGCGTGGACGAGTGGACAAAGTCGCGTCGGTCCCGGAGTCGGTAGAAAGCAGGGTGATACTGATAAAGGAATACTACGGTCTATTTGGACTGCAGCTAGATTTGTATTCAAACCTTAGGAGTTCGGTTCACGGCCAGTAAATGGACTCAAAAGAGTGTTACTATGTTACCATGCAGATCGCGCTACTTACTACAATCATTTTTGAACGTGCCAGTGCGTACCGTCGCTGGCTTATTTCTGAAAATCTGCAGTTCCTGTGCCCAACGTTAAGTGTTTTGTTGGTCACTTCAAGAAACTCCAGGGATTTCGATTGATGAACGCGGGCAAGGTTTCGCACTGTCAAGGCGACTCTGCGGCGAAGTATTGGGCCGCCGGAAGAAGCTGATCAAACCAAAATAGCGTATGGATGGATGATCGGCAGCTTTTTCTTTCCCCTCCCCCTTCCGGCTCTCTCCCGTGGCCCATTTTGCAACCTCGGGACTTCTCAGCTCAAGTACGCCAAAAACTGCTGCCAACCGCATTCGCGAAAGGGGCTTTCGCCTCATTCTTCCCAATGAAATGGGCGTCACAGGTTCATGCGGTAATTCGGGAGAGGACAAGTCGCGATCGTCACTATTGTCCGGCATAGCTGATCGTCGTTCTTGCTTCTGGGGTGTGTCCGCAAAAAAATCCATTAATATCCCTCGAAGACGATCCTTTGCTTTGAAATGAGCGAGTTGAAATGGAATTGAGTTTTCGTCTCATGGGCGCGCTCTCGACAGACTCGGAGACGACACGACGCGACCTGGTTTTCGGTTGCTAAATGTCCAGAAGTGGACTCCGGCGCAGGTCCGGGTCCTAGGGTTTCAATGTCTCGTTCCATCTTATACAACGAGGCAGGCTTGGTGCGTTGCCTAGCATCTGTTGGTTCGTGGGATGTGGGTGAAGGTAACCATATACGGGTTTCTTCTTGCTCCTTGTCTCTCTGTAACCGCAGAGGTTTTATACGATGAGACGCAGCTGCCCAGAATCAATGTTAGATGCTGAGCAATGTGAGAAAGGGTAAGTTGCATACGAGAACGCGAAGACGCTGGCCGCGCACCAAGTGCCGTGTTTCTGGTCTCGGATAGTGGCGTTCGCGCCGGAGAGAAAAACTTCCTGTTTGGTGTGACTCCACCTCCCCACCGGATCTTTGACGCAGCCGTAACATGCTCTGGTGACCTGACCCCAGGGCCAGCAACAGTGGATCCTGCTCGTACCGAGGACGGACGTTGTGGAAACGATCTTAGACCTGCAGTCGAACTTGACTTGGCCCTCACGCTCACGGCGTCAGCAAGGTGAGACTCAGACTTTGCCTGTGAACGTGAATATTTGGCTATCGTTGTCGGGAATGAAATGCTTACCTGGGCATTGATCTCCTTGATGGGCGCACTGCCATCCCCGATAGTGAATGACTTTGGCTCTTTCTCTAGCGACCTTAGATCAAGAATCAAGAGTCTGCCGCTTTCAGCGCCCAGATATATAGCAGCGCCTTCTGCGGTGAAAGGCGCAACAAGTAAGACAAGTTTCCACGTTGACAGTTTTTGGTATACTAGAAAGATATCAAGACGGACGCAGTAGTCTTGGGGAGGCTTACATACCTGTTATCTTTGACAACGTCAACAAGTGCTACGTCGCCATCGGACGTGACAACAGCGATGAGGGTTTTGCTGAATGGACTAGCCGCGTCACCCACGACATCCCCTCCTCCAGGGATACGAACGGTCTCGAGTGAGCCAGAAGGCCTCATCGAGTCGTATACAACAACAACCTGTCCAACACCCAACAAGAGCTTCGTCCTAGAATGTTGGTGGAATACACAACAGGTAACGGGCTTTCTATCCGGCAGCCCCTTAGTCGAACGTGCGACGACAGTGCCAAGTTATGTACAACAACCGCAGAACTTCGGCGGCAGAAGCCGATACGGACGCCGGAAGAGTGCCGTCGTTGGTTATGGATATGCGTTTGATGGTTTCCTTGTGGGGTTCCAAAGAAGATAGGACCTCTCCAGGTGAGCGGGTACAATCTAGCGACCACACTTTGTTAGCGGCTGCAAAGAAGAGCGTGCTTCCTCTGTCTTTCATTGCTAAGCGCGTCGCGGTATTGGATCCTTGATAAATTTCTTCAAGAAGACATTATAGGGAACGAGCTCAGTGGATTCTTGAAACAGACCGGGTCGATGAGACTGCTGCCCTTGTGAGTGACAATTGCGAGCATGGACTCGGCGGTTGCAGATAAGCGAAACCGCGCCCGCCCGTTCAAGCTCAAGTCCGACAAGCGCCGCGTCTCGAGCTCGGCGCGCCCCCGCAGAAAAAAAATCTCGGTTGCCTTTTGCCCCGAAGATGGAATCATTAACAAAGCTGGTGCAAGAAGAGATCAAGAATTCGAAGTACCAAAATACTTTCTGTTTTCAATCCGAGTCAGGCAAACATTCATCTTGCCGAAATGCTGCGTTAGTACCAGCCACCTCGAGCTGTTCTCCGTTTCGAAGAAGCGTCGTTTTGACTGACTTAACCTACTATATACTAGGAAGAGATTGTGGTACAAATGGTCCGAACTCTCTGATGGCCATTTGCCCGAGAATGGCGCAGTTACGGAAGCAGAGCGTAGCAGAGCCGCCTTAACGATCGCCTACGCACTGACCAACCATAGTAAGCTCCTCGAGTCATTTCCTGCCGGATTGCTTACTTCCAGCAATCCTTCCCCATCCTTCCCACTGGCAGTCATTCTGGATTTCGACGCCGATAGATTTGCTGACAGCGAAAAGGTCAAATGCTCGCCTGTTTCGGCCGACAATGATGCCCGGCTAGAAAAACTGCAAAAATATTTCACACTACCCAATTTGGGGGAGTTGGAGGAGCCCTGCACCTTGGTCGACAGGGAAGGAAAGGTTGTATTGTGGCACCTTCCTTCACTCATATCCCCATCAAGAGTGGTAGCTGCCCTCCTCACTCTACTTTTTTTGCAGCCTCATTGAACGCCCTTCCACAGACTGCTTGCAATCAATCCCTAATTCCTCTCAGACACCAGCTGGAGAAATCCATCTGCACTACGTCTTCGGCAGACAATGCTCCTTGGAGGCTTACAGGATTTCTGGCCCCCAAGGAGTCTTTGGAGTTCGGTAGGGGAAAACTCACTGTCTCCTTAGCACATTTTATGCAGAAACAAGAGGTTAGTCTAGTATTCTTTTCTCTTGTACTAACTTTTAACTTAATCTCTGGCAGAGGATTGTGGACCCTATCGTCCGGTCTCCTTGTCTCCTCGATCCCGTTGTTGCTGGGTGGTTGAGAGATATGGCTTCAGTAGAAGCGCTGCTGGATGAGGTAACCAGCCTAGTGCATCCTTCTTTGCAGGAGGCAGGACGGCAGGCTGTTACTCAACTCGCAAAAAATCACAAAGAGCCTTGGCCATCTTCTTTTACTGGATTTGAAATAATCGTTAACAGAATCACTCCTTGGCACCAGGATTCGGGATCGTCTAACCAGGCCTATGACCTCCTGCTTAGCCTGGGCTTGGATCACAAGTCCAAGTTGGAGATTTCTGAATTCCAAGCTAGCTTTCATTACAAGGCAGGGACAGCCATTTATCTACCTGGAAAGATTTTTAGGCACGCTGTCCATGAATGGGAAGGGGGGGAAAGAGTAGCTTTAGGACATTTTACAAAGGATGCCGTGCATGACCGCCTTCGCATCTCTCAACCCAAATTTCCAACGATTCAGCAATTTTTTATTTAATTCAACAGCCACTGTGCTACCATGATACCTTGCCAAATTCCGAGTCCAATAGCACTTTTTCACTTGTTCCCTTGTTTCTGAATACTTCAAACAGTCTAGATCTTTTTTTTTTTGGACGAGTGATATTATTTAGCAGCAACTGGCTAGCCTAGTCCTACTCGATACGCTAAAGCGGCAGTCTAGACTACCGGTCCGAGGGAAAATGCGCTGACGCACTCCCCGCGGTGTGCGGGGGTGTGGGATTCCGAGCTGTGAGGACGCCTCGGTCAAGCAGAGGGCCGTGGCAGCGTGATACCCACTAGTAAAACCTCAGGGCGGGTGGCCCAGTGTGGCAGTGGGTTGCCGGACGCGGCTATGATGGGGTTCCAGGTGTGGTATGTCCGAGACGGGGCGTGGGGGCGGTTGGGTCGGTGTACTAGCCACCAGTCCATAGTCAGTCTGTTATTTATTTTGTTCAGCCAACGTGTCGCTATGGCGGGCTCAGTGAGGGCACGCCCGGCAACGACACGCTCGCATCGTATGACCCAGATTAGGTGGGCGGACTCGGAGACAAGGATGTGCATGAGTCGCGCCCTCCCGCGTGCAGCGGGGCGTGGGGGGGGGGTTGATCTGCTGGGGTGGGCGGTGTAATCACGCCACATCTCAGTGTGGTGCCTAGCGATATTTGGGGCCAAGGTCCGTAGCCAGGTGGCCAGAGGGCCTTTTTTGGGCGCCTCAGAAAAAAAAACGAAAAGACCTAAGTCAAAGTGGGTGTTCGGATAGAACGAAAGGTAGGACGCACGTGGTCACGCCCTCAGTCCATTCTACCGTGACCGCGACGTTGACGCCGTCCGGGCCAGGGTCCCAAGAAGCTGGGGCTTCGAACCGGAAGACAGCCAGCATAGAAACGATTGAAATCCAAAGCGACGCGTCCGCGACGTATCTCCCGACGCTTGCGACCGCAGGATCAGTCTCTCGTGGATCGAGAAAACGAGGAAATAAAAGCACGCAGCGCACGCACCAAACACGCCTGCCAAATCCGAATGCAAACGAAAGTTCGTCGACCGATCGAGCTTTCTCGCCTAGAAAACGCTCGGGTTTGAACTTTCTGGTTCGGGAAACATGACGGGATCTTGTGACATTGCACTTGGTGAGGTCCAAGAATCTCAACCTCTGCATCGATGGCATCCAACCAGGCGACTGCCACATTTTTCTGTGAAGCGCTCAAATTCGGAACGCGAAGTGCCCAGAAACAGCGATCCATGCCGTGCGTGACATATCCTAAAAAGAAAGAAAGAGAGATCCTTGAATGCCAGAACCAAATGCAATTTCTCGCCTACATCCTCGGCTCACCTTTTGGCCTGACCTGCTCGGGCGTCCACCTGATCTCATACCTCGCCACTGGGAAACCCGCGTCGTAAAAGTCCCTCACGAACATCCGCACGGGAACGTGCACCTGTCCGTCGCTCAAGATCTCCCCCATTAACTGTGCCGCTTCTTCTGCGCCCGCATCGTTCGCGAGCGTCCTGTACTTGCTCACGAGGGGCTCCGAAATCGAGTGGGGGTAGTACCGCAGGACATTCGGGTACACGTCGCGCGGTCCGTGAACTGGATGTGCGATCGCGTAGAGGTACCACTCCTCAGAAAGGTCCCTGATGAGGGTACTCTTCAATCCCTTTTCGCGGAGCTTGCGCGCGAGCTGGCCAGAGCGCTGCCAGGTCATCGGGTCGGGAGATGTGGGGATCCAAGTGCCGTCGAGGCATCCTCGATAGGTCTCGATAAAGTGTAGAAGCTTACTAGCGGAAATGAGGGATGGGGGTCGTGAGGGTCGTGGGCGACGCAGGGTCGAGATCGAGGACACGGCAAAGCGCTTCGTACTGGGGGCGGAGCTCAGCTGCAGTCTTGGGAGTCGTGCTGTGAGAAGAAGAATGATCATGAGTGAGTATAAGCTGGTGATTGGCCGTGGTTTGAACAAATGAACGTACAGCAACGCATTAGATTGGAGGAGAGCAGATTTGATGGGCGATTTCTGGCCCTCGGGAAGGCGGGATATGTGATGGAGAATCTGGTACGTCACGCCCAGTCAGGGCTCGGTAGATAGTCCATTGGGACAGCGTCTTTAGTCTGAGTCCTGGGAGGTCAAAGGCAGGGGAGATGCGCAGGTCGATATGATCTGGGGCTTCCTTTTGTGCGCCGGCCTTCGCAAGGCGGTCGGCCGCTTCGCTACCTGGGTTGTTCGCGAGCGTCCTTTCACCCAGTCTCGCGCCAAAAGCAAACGGAACTTTACTTAATCGCCCTTTGAATTTGTTTGGTTTTTTTTTGTCGGAGCTAGTTGAATGTTCGAACGTTGAACGTTAACGTTGAATGCTACCCCACAACGCCATCTCCGCTAAAAAACTGGGTTGAACAGTTAGGAATTTTGTTTGCATTGCCTTGTGGGCTGACTCGGAGCGTCGCCAAAATGTAATATTCAATGCCTAAAGCCTCGGCTTTAGCGGCGTTTGATGCTGACTTGTAATCTGAGTCACGCCTGCGGGCGGCGTGGATGCTTCTTACCGACGCAGAATAACCTCCTGGAACCGGCGATGTCAAGCTCAGCCAAGGCGACAAGTTTCGCGAAATCCCCGCCATTGCCAAAAGTGGCATTACCCAGTCCTCCATCCTCAAAGCTTGCTGGGACCCAAGTCGACAGGCGTTTCTCACCAGCCCCAGTCTCACCCAAGCCAGCCTCAAAGGCATCCGGGCACAACGGGGCTTCACGAAAGCGTACCCATCTCCAGTTCTCCTTGCCTTCAGGCAGTCTAGAACTTTCCTCTCCTCGGAAAAGGATTAAGAGGACATTGACAACTGTGAGATCGCGCCGCACGCTGATTTGGGGACTTTGACTCATTTCTCGGACACTCAGACATCGGCGTCGTTGCCTGACGAGGTGGAGGATCTCCATTCTCATGACATGTTGCAGCTTGCACGGGCATCTCGTGATGCTTTTGCAGCATACCTACGGTTCCATCGCTTGCGCTTAAAGGAGATTGACATGATGCGTGCCATAGCTTCAAATGAATGTAACCAGGCAGAAATCTTTCTGAGGAAAGCTGAGTGGCAGATAGGGGAGGTCAAACATATTCTAGATGATGAGGGGGGCGGGTTACTGGAGCGAGGTACTTTGTCGTTTGTTGGATTGAGTGGAAAAGAGCCATCTGGTAGTGGCTGTGATGAATGTTCCTCCAATACATCCTCTGCGTCGTGTTCCGACCTCTGAAATTGTCGCGTTTAAACATTACTGCGGGTTGACTCTCAGGGTCTAGCACATATGCTATGCGCGTATACTAGCGTAGCGTAGCTATTGAGCGTATTTCGAGTGCACGGATACTATTCCCGAACCCGTCTGCTAAGTCCGCTTGACGCCGCTCGCTTGCAGGAATTGCTCGAGCTCAACCCAGTTCGTCGTGGTCACCTACTTGGAGTTGCGCTTGCCACGGTCCAGCTTATCAGGTTGAGTCCTTTACTTCACCTCTTTAGCCTTGATTTCTCTTTGGCTGATAAGTGGCATCAGCTCATCTTCGCTTCACCTCGTTGGGTGGCTATGGACGGCAAGTTCGCAGGGACCAACTCCGAGTCGGGCGCCCGTTGCGGGTTCACGCGAGACGCATTCAACACCTTCAAGGGCGGGAATTACCCACCAGATAGCGTCCGCTATGATGGCCTCTTCGTCAGCGAACTTGAAGCTCGTGTGTCCCCATGTCCCTTTTTCCGACCCCGCCGATCTCACCCCTGGCAATGCAGCCGGTGGAAGCGCCAACGAGGAGGTCGAGTGAGTCAACAACCTCGTTGCCCGCGTCCGAGTTGGCATGGCATTGTCACAGAGTCTGACACAGACAAACCTACCATGAACTTGAAAGCGTATGGTAAAGGAACGCACTCGCTCCGAGTCCCTCTTTCCAAAACGTCTCCTGGCACTCATATTAACGCATACTAGCATACACACACTCTCGTGCCCATCATGATCTGGCAGGTGTCTGCCACTTTGGCCACCAGGTCATTGCTAGAGCTCTTGGACTCGGAAGTTGGCAGGCCCTGCGCGCGTCGCCCCCAACTCCAAATCATGGCCATACTATTCGGCCCTGCATCAGCACCTGCGTGCTCACGTTCCAAGGACATGCCAAACTCACACCCTTGATCTTGTTGATGATCATAGACATGCCGGCAGCCGCACTGGGGTACTCGGCGAGGCGCTTACGACGGATGTTCATGTACGGCAGGGATGCTTCAAGAGAGACATCACCTTGGCGGGCTTGCTTGTGATGGCATAGGCAGGACAGGACAAGAGATATGGGGCGTGCTGGGGGTCATCTGATGAGGATCTTCCTGGCCACGCGATCTGCAACTCATCAGCGACACCCTCGCCATATTCAGTGGAGGCATCCTCCAGTCCAACATGCATTGCGTGGTGCGGGCACCCGGGGATCAAGGCGAGCAGGAACGTGTTTCTGCAGTGTTCTTCACTCGTCACCCTGGCAACACGAGGGTGCTTCGTGCGTGCGTAGAAGAGAGTTCTTAGATCGACGCGTCATAGTAGTCAAATTGCATAATTTGCATTGTTCCTGCCGGCCACCGGCT
>JBBPOJ010001487.1:0-13327 GCA_038091395.1 Leccinum rimulosum | reverse complement strand
TACGCGTGCGCATCTGTGGAAATGGCTTGCCTTGACGAGGCAAGGGCACTACCTACGAGCTAACAGGGAAAGGGAAGGTGGGTAGCTCGAAAATTCTGAGATCGACCGAACGACGAAAGAACGTGACTGAGAGCAAAGTGATAGGAGCGCCTCGTTGAAGAGGGGGCTCGTGAATCACGTGTGCTGAGTCACGGTCTGCGGCGGGAGTTGCCATTGCCCATTAAATTTAGTAAAATATAATAATACTTCACTTAATGGGCTCGTGTTCGTTTTGTCGGCGGGCGATCTCGAAGACGTAGAGTAGTGAAGACGACTCCCTCGCGTGACCGCAAGGGAGCCTATAGATTGAAAAGCCTATAGTACGAGTCGTAGCGTAACTAGGAAGAGCTGATGCGGACTCGCAAGGAGTCGTTGCGAGCTCATGGAAGTTGTGCGTGACTCCGAATACGCGTGCGCATCTGTGGAAATGGCTTGCCTTGACGAGGCAAGGGCTATGAGGTCTATAAAAGAGAAAGAAGCAAGAATAAAAGAAAAGAAGTGCCATGAAGTGTATAATCCACAACGGCCCGGAAAGCGCGGACGTTGAGGATCATGCTTCAGCAAGATAAAGATAGAGGAAAAGAAAACAACAATGAGGAGTTGTGTAGAACCACAACGGCCCGGAAAGCGCAGACGTTGGGATCAAGCTTCTGCAGGGTGTCCGTGCAAGAGAGCTTGTTGGAGGAAGGCATGATTGCGAACATATTTCTGCCAGTCATCGGAAGACCAGCGCCCGACCGCCTGAATGGTGTGAGGAGGTGTACCCTGCAGTGCCAAAGTGGTGGCTCCACCAGAGCGCATCGAGTGGCCTGCAAACTCCTGTGCAAAGAACAGCCTAAAACGGCGCATGAACCAGGAGCGTGTGGGAACGTGTCCGTCCTGTGTGAGCCAAAGTTCGGGGGCATGAAAGAAAAGGTGGTCGCGCGAGTGCACGTAGTACAGCAACAGAGGTAAGGGATCAATGGCAGCTGTAAAAGCGCGTATGGAGATTTCATTGCCGTGACCGACCTTGAGCGTTTTGTGAGTCGGCAGGAGGAAGGAAAAGGTAGTGGGAGTAACGCGCAAGCTGCGACGTAGCGGGACTTTGCGGAACGACTGAAGGTGCAACCCATCCGGCCACACGAGCTCACCGAGACGCATGAGCGCGTGAAAGCCAGCGACAAGGAGAGCACCAAAAAGAAGGTCGTCATGGGGAGAGGCAGCCGTGAGATTATGAGTGACGACGAGCAGGTCAGAGGGGTCGAGTGGGGACTTCCGTGTAGGCTGTTGACGTGCACGTTTCATACACCCGGCCAACGTGCGTTTGACAACGGGGTGGTTGCGAACGTGACGAACATCAGGAAAGTCGGGCTCCAACCTGTTGCAAATCCCAGCAAGGTAAACGGAAACTGAATCCGGGCGAATGTGTGCAGACATGTAGACAATGAAAAAAGACAGATTGTCAACGGTGGGGGCAATGGGTCGGTTGTGAAGGCGGCAAAAGGTGAGATAAGAATTGAGATGTGAATTATAAGCTTGAAGAGAGGAACGCTCGAGAGCCATACCCATGGCAATTGCACGTTCCCGTAGAAGACGAGAGAGAGCCCACGGTTCTCGTGCAGGCTGTCTGCTCGCCTGTGCAGCGTAATTCATTGTTGGGCTGCCCCCAGCGCATTCCGAGGGGGTAGAAAGGGGAAGATGGTCAGGTCAGGTACGAGCGCAAGCGCAGCGTCATTGTGAAAACGGGAAAGGGCATCAGCTATAGAATTAAGATGACCAGCGACGTGAACAACCCGCAGGCTGATGTGATGTGCGATAAGGTCATCAACTGTTGACATGACAACCGAATTGAAGTGAGGCTGTGCGCGCAGGGAGTGAAAGATGTCGACGGCCACCGTACTGTCAGAATAGACGAGTAAACGAGAGGGAGAAGGATCCAGATGAGCGGCAGCGTGAACAGCGGAAGCGACTGCTAGGAGCTCGAGGAAATTGATATGGCAGGTTGGTGGCAGATCAGAGAGGGGACACTGGAACCCAAGGGAAAGGGCAGGGAAGAAGATGCCAAGGCCAGTGGATGTGGCAGCGTCAACGTGAACGACAAGAACATCATTGTCGGATGGTTCCCAAGCAGTGGCGGAGAGGAAACGAATGCCAGGCAGACGTTCCATGTGGTCAGCAAGCCAACGGAGCTCGCGTTCGATTGACCGGTTGACAGTGACACCGGCAAACATAGAGGACTTCCCAGAAACTTTCTCGTATAACGCAGAAAGGCCAGGGGAGAGTAAATAAAAGACGTTAAAGGCCCAATTACACCAACCAGCGAGCCGCAGGAACTCGCGCAATGGCCAACGTTTACCATAGACGCCGAATTCGCGAATGCGAGAGAGCAGCTCAGCTTTCTTGTCAGGAGGAAAAACGACGGTCATCGCGTTGGGGTCAACCACGAAACCGATGATCTCTAGTGTGGACCCAAAAACTTGTTTAGGTTCGTCATGCGGTAGCCCGATCTCATCCCAGAGTAGAAGGAGATCGGTTTGCTTGGTCGGGAAGGATTTGTGATATGGAGGATAAAACTTCATGCGACCAGCTTCGTCAAAACTGTACGAATCATCAACATAAAGCTTGAGATGAGACAGTAACTTGACAAATATGGCGATCCAAATGACGAGTGACATGAACGAAACCCAGATTTTGCAGGACCCTCGGCCTCCGAAGTTGTTGCAACGATCAACATGAAAGTTGCCAGCGGGATCACAGACAACTTGTTTCAGTTGCCAAAGAGGATGGATAGGCATACGACGATACGCCATGGAGACATCAGATTTGAACAGGACCAATGGAACGTGGGGATGTTCCTTCCGGTATGCAAGTAAGGAGGCACCGAGAGAACGCATGCCATCCATTTTGGTACCAGCAATGGAATCCCGAGAGATCATGTCATTGAGGGAGGGAGATCCAGCACTGTGGTCAACAACCATACGAAACTTGTCCGAATGAGGCTTGGGTACTGCGTGAACGGGGACACTGGACATTCCAGGCAGCAGATCACGTCCGAAGGAAGGGGAGAAGCGCGAGGAAGCTTCTTCCTCCTGAAACTGATTATGAATGAATGCGAGGTGCGTGTCAGACAGGGTGGGATGGTTGACTGTGGTAGCCTTCGAGGAGGAGTCATCAGGCAAGTCTAAAGTATCCGCCCACGGCCAGAAGCCGTTCCGCAACGCGAAGCAGACAGAGTCAACGAACGGTCGGTTAGGATGTGCTTCCAGAAGGGATTGAAAACGGTCAACATTGATGGGGGTGATAATTTGGAATAGATATGGGCGCGTGCGAAGTGTAGTGGTAGCAGCGATATCCCGAACAGCCGCCACGGGCGGTTGAGGGGCTGGATCAGCGAAGAACGTATCGCGCACAGCTGGGCTCAGAGATTCTCGTAGCACCACTTCGTCATCCCAGAGAAGCCCACGATGGTATCTAGGATCACGAAAAGGTTTTGCTGCACTTTCAGGCAGCAGTCCGACATTCGGACTCCCGGTGTCCACTTCCACACTTGGTACAGACATGAGCGTATTTGCACGAGTCAGCGGATCGACGGCAAGTCCCTTGATTGTACTTTCGACAGGCCTCTGGGCGCTGTGAACGGCTGCTTCGACCTCGCGCGCTGGACCGTGCAGGTGCTCCAGAGTTGTATTCAGTACCGGAAGGGAGAACTTGAAAGTGGGAGGACTGGAGGTCGGCGAATTCGGCGAAGTCACTGAGGAGGAGGCTTCGACAGTTGCCGACGCGTTTCCGGATTGCTTTGTCAAATTGGATGACACGGAAGTGAAATTCGGGTTGATGTTGGGTGAACATCTGGGAGATGAATTCGCCGTATTGACGGAATTCGTCGACCCTAAACGGGAAAACAAATCGGTAGGCACGTTCGGTGCGTCCCCAAGCGGTGTTCCATTCTGGACCGGTTTCAACCGATCGAGTAAAGGAGGATGACGCGAACGTGAGCTCGAGTTGTCCGACTTTCTCCGTTCGCTTCTCGGGCGAACTAGAGGAGTAGTGGTACGTAAGGACACTGTCGAGGTTGACGTAGCGTCCGTCGAGGATATTTTTAAGCTCTGCAATCGGGAACTCGGGCCGTCGGGGGCAAACGTTAAATCTCCGGACAACCTCCTTGAAATCCTGCGACCAGTTGTCGAGGAGGCGATTGGTTTTCTGTAAACGTTTGGACGCCCCTTTTGCTTCATCCGATTTGCAGGCGTAATCGAGACATTTGAGGTCGAGTTTGACCTTCTTTCGACGGACTCTGGTGATGGTTGATCTGATAGACGATCCAGAAGAGTCGTCCGAGGAGTCAGTCGACTCAGCAGTGGTGCTGGAGCCATCCCCGTAAACGCGGGATGATTTAGTTCGGGACGAGCTAGATAACTTTTGTCCGTCGTGCCTATCTCCGACAGACTTGCGCTTTCCGAGCCGGTGCTCAGACGAGCGAGGAGGGACGGTCCTTCTTTCGACTTCCTGCTCTCTCGTGTCTCCTTCTCCATACACCTGGCGAGCAACAGCTTCTTCTTCAACGTCACCATCGCTCCCTCGATTGAGGCGAGTTTCTGAGTCCGCTGCGCGCAACTCATTGTCCTCCCGCTCAAGGAGTGAGAAGTATCGGTGGAATGCCTGTTTCTCGTCTGGATCCGATAAGCATGCCCCTGCAATTGCGAACGCAATGCTAGACGTGGCGGTTGTCTTATCCACTCGTCCTCTCCTGAAGTCTTCGAGAGTTCCGATGCATTCATCTTCATACTGAGGTCGGGATCCATACTCGAGATCTCCTGACCCGTCATGTCGAGGAGAGGAGGTAGCTGTTCCATCAGAATGTCCGGCGACTCCACTTCGGGTGAGTCTCGACATTGTGCTTGATTCATGTGTGTTTGTCATAAGAATGGTTTGAACGAGACCAGCAATGAAGTGAAAACAGGATAGTAGCTCGAAAATTCTGAGATCGACTGAACGACGAAAGAACGTGACTGAGAGCAAAGTGATAGGAGCGCCTCGTTGAAGAGGGGGCTCGTGAATCACGTGTGCTGAGTCACGGTCTGCGGCGGGAGTTGCCATTGCCCATTAAATTTAGTAAAATATAATAATACTTCACAACATAGCTGCTTTGGGACGATTCTGTTCCAAATTAGGATAGTCTTTGTGATATGTAAAATCAACGTCTTTTAAACTCCGCCCACACAACCATGGGCCCGGGGGGAACGCCGAGTACTGTTGTCACTTTGTCATTGGCATATCTCGCTAGGACGGACCATTGGCACTGCACTGGCACTTGACATCGCTTCTAGTTACGCGTATCACAGCCTGAGGTGGGCTGCGTCTTCCCCTCAGTAACATGTCAGACTTGGACCTCTCCAGGGCCCAATTTGAGCTGGCAATTTCAAGTTGACGACCACTGCCAGCTATATAATGGTGAAGTGACAGAGAACATCCCATTCAAGGACCAGTGAACTATTCCCTCAGGCTCATTCCATCATGATCACCATGCTTTCCTCACGGTTTTCAATACTCTGTGTCTGTGTTGCGTTACTTGTAGTTTATCTGCGCAACAAGAAGACCGAACGTCGCCGTCTGCCCCCTGGTCCTCCGCCAATTCCATTGCTGGGTAACGTTCGCGGGATCGATATTACCCATCCCTGGAAAACGTACGCAAAATGGCGTAAAGAATATGGTTTGTTCCATGATACGTAGCTTCGCCGCCGGTGGTCCTGACCAACGGGTTCTTCCAGGTGACATCATCTATACTCGACTTCTGACTCAGGACATCATTATCATCAACTCGGAAAAGGTCGCGCAAGATCTCCTCGAAAAACGATCCAACAAGTACTCCAGTCGTCCTGAAAGCCTCAGCATCATGAACGAGATGTGGGTCACCTTTTGCTCTTTGTATTTTCATCCTGCGTGTCATTAATAAACGCGCGAAAGCATTGGAACAGAGTGCGCTTCCGTATTTATGCCATACGGCGACCGTTGGCGGCTTCACCGCCGACTTTTCCACCAAGCATTCCATCTCAGCGCGGCTCCGTCGTTTCGTCCCATCCAAATGCGAAAATCCCACGATTTGATCATGCGTTTGTTATCGAATCCACATAAATATTCAGAACACCTAGAAATGTAAGACACTTCCGTTGTGAGTTCATCGAACTGAAATCCAGGTCCCGAAAGCTTAAGCATATCAACCATCGTGTCTATGGTGTACGACTACGACGCATCGACCAAAGATGACCCGATTGTTGCCTGTGTCGAGCGCATCCTAGGTATCGCAGTCAAGGAGCTGCGACCGGAGATAACCGCTTTAGTAGCTGCACTTCCGATTTGTAAGTGCATTTTGTATGTTTGATAACCTTATTAAATGGGACATCTCCACATAACTAGTCAAATATCTTCCCGCTTGGTTCCCTGGTGCGGGGTTCCAACGCAATGCTCTCATCTCGCGGAGGCTTGCCCCGGCATGGCTAAATGTGCCATTTGAATATGTAACGAAGGGCATGGTTAGTACCGATCGTCTACATCATATCATAATGTGATCATTAAACTAACGGGCGATGATGGGGGTGCTGCGTGCATCGTAGGCGGAAGGCACAGCAGGTCGGTCTATGGTATCAGATGCCCTGCAGAGCATACAAGACAAGGCGTGCACGGAAGATGAAGCAGCTTGGATCGAAAAGGGAGTGAAGGAAGCGTGTGCGAGTGTCTACGCTGGTAAGTCTGCACTTTCGAAATGTTGGAGTATTACAGCTGTGCTCAAACTACGCGAAATTAGCTGCGTCTGAAACGGTAGGAAGCTATACTTCCGTAGTGCGAGGGGCATTCCATTGAGATCACACTGTCCCCAGACTTATTCCTCTCTCATGGTCTTTGTTTTGGCGATGGCCTTATACCCTGACGTGCAAGCACGGGCTCAAGCGGAAATAGATTCGCTCATTGGAAATGGATTGCCAAGACTCCCTCACTGGGATGACCGACCCTCGCTTCCTTTCGTCGATGCTATACTCAAGGAAACACTAAGATGGCACCCAGTTTTACCTTTGGGTAAGTACACTGAATGGTATCTATTGGGTGCAGAGTTGTGACCGTCTCAAGGTATTCCGCACGCTACTGTGGAAGATGACATCTACGAAGGATACTACATCCCCAAAGGTCTATCCCTTCTTTTGCGTTGAGGGCATTACTAACGGCTCTACTCGTGTTTAGGAGCGACGGTGATATCGAATTTGTGGTACGTATGTTTGGACAGTTCGATCTCCTCGTAAATTGACCTGTCTCCAAGGGCAATGTCACAAGATCCCGTCACGTTTCCTGAACCACAAAAGTTCAAACCCGAGCGTTTTCTGGGCGAGAAAGGTCAATCAATCGATCTATCTGCGTTTGCGTTCGGATTCGGCAGGCGTGTTTGGTACGTGCACCGCGTGTTTTTGTTTCCTCGCTTTCTCGTTCCATGAGAAGCTAATACTGTGGCTGTTAGCGTCGGGAGATACGTTGCAGACCAGTCGCTTTGGATCTCCATCGTTTCTTTGCTCGCTGTCTTCCGGTTCGAAGTGTCACCTTCCTGGGACCCTGGCCCGGATGGTGTCAACGTAGAATGGACCGAGGGCGTGTCCGCGTGCGTCCTAACTTCGGCTCAGTCTGACGTTCATTTGACCTAGTTTCTTTTTTTTTCCTCAGGCGGCCCAAAAACGCACCATGCGTGGTCAAACCACGACATGAAAATTTAAGTTCAGAAAGGCTCGCACATCTGGTTGGGTTGGCTGGGTTATAACAACGGGGACGGTAGCATCCGCGTGAACAACCCATAATTATTGTGACAGCTTATGCGCCACCAGCTATGTGTACGGTCCACTATGTAGTGTTGTAACGAGCATTTTTGGGAGAATGTCTGGTACTCGTGGAGGTGCCGACTGGCGTCGGTGTGAACCTTGCTTGCACTGGGGATCAATCGTTCATTCGATTATCGAAAGATCGCTCGATCAGTGTACCGCAATAGTAACTGTGATCAAGTGCGTCCAGTCAATCGAGCTGCGGAGAGGTTCAACGCATCAAGTGTGTGTGAAGAACACGACCAGGTTCAAAGTTATCAGGCCAATCGGTCAGTCAACGGAGGCGAAGAGTACTATGGCGAGGAGACTGTAAGTGAAATACGAGTTCATGCAAGTAAACCAAACGGAATTCATGTCGAAATTCATACCGGCACCTCTCAAGATCTCACGCCTCATTCGACTGAGATTCGGATCAGACATTCTGAGTCCATTCAACTTTAACAGCCCAGTCTTCATTAATCAAGATCATATACAGAGCCTACATCGCACTAGTTTTATTTGCGAGGATTGGACTATTGGTTTTCGAAGCAGGCGTGCGGTACGGAGCTGGGTCATATTGTGTCAGACCCTGAACATACCGTTCTCGCGAGGACGGCCGGGTGCCGTACGAAATGTTCCTCTCAAAACACATCTGCTCGTAACATAGAGGCAATGGCGCAAGAACTGTCACTATATCAATAGTACAAGTGGTGCACGCGGATGGACCAGGCTCTCATCCCTGTTGTTATAAACTTCCAGCTATCTCGATCAGTAGGTGTACCGCCGGACCCCAACTTCTGCTAACCTTCACTCAGAGGCGTCAACTCCCTCAACGCGCAAGGCATAATGCCCGGTAACAATCGTGTTATATACCCAGAGCTTTTTTTCCCCCCGCATATGTGAGAGAGAGCTATTTCTACTCATCTTCTCGCCATCTAACGTCAACGAATCATGATTCTGTGATTCTATTTATGCACCTGACGATCCGTGCAGAGTCAATTGTGCCTGCCGTGACGTCGACAGGACCGTATATCGGAGGCTACGCCCTCGAGGCATCAAGCTCATTGCCCTTGCTCCTCGGCACCCTCGGGCTGAATAGAAATCGTGCGAGTATAAATATCTGATGACCGGCAACCCCTGACGAATGTCATACGTGTGATCCGTGGCGGTGATGCGCAGCAAAGAGTCGGCTGGGATCCGCAAAGTGGGGTCCGCAAAAGACACCCGTGTTTGATGATTCCGTGACATGGTCAAGTTTGCGGGGATTTCATTTGAATGTGCTCGAGAATCCTGATGTCATCCACACACGTATACATGCAATTAGAGGAAGGGAGAACTCGGCAAGACACTGGGAGGCTGCGGAAATTGAATCGTGATGACCGCGGATGACTCGGATCTCCCTGAATGGCTGTATCGGACGGAATGGTACTTACGCGCAGCTGAACAGAGGCCGTTCCTAATACCTATAACCAAAAGGGGTTGACGTGGCATGTGACGGAGAGTTGCCATGCACCTTGTGGTAGGTTGGTTGTATGTGAGAGGAGATAATGAGGCTCGGATATAACTAATCGAGAATGCTCCAGTTCATCGGTCAATAAACGGGATTTACGAGTAAGATGAAGGGACTTGAAATGGGACCGAGGTCATGGGGGTCGGTTTTTACCTTTACTGACGCGCCCGTCGGACGGTTTGGCACGCGGTGAACATCGTTAACGGGTCTGGGAGTCAGTGAATACTGAGATCAGAGACGCGAAAGTCGTACCGTCGAATGAATTGCGTCAATGTCCTGCGAGGGCGCTCGGTAGGGTAGCGTTACCACTAGTGTCAGCCTCAGAAAATACGAGCGCGTCAGCCGCCAGAGACATAAAAATCGGAGGGACGAGAAACGTTGCTTCAGTCTCCCTACCTCGCATCTTTCCCCGACGACTCGAGTCTTTCGATATTCGACCTAACACTCTCTGCCTCAGTCATCGCCATGCGTGCCCTTGTCCTTGCTGCGATCACGATGATATTCACTGCCCACGCCTTACCTCGCCCAGACCTCGCGGCTAGCCAAGACGCAGACGATCTCAGAAACACACGTCACATATTCCACCACTTTGATCGTAATCCACGAACAGCCAACAGAGAGCCTATGCACGGGCACAACACAGATGGACCGGGGTCATACGCCGTCACAGGGTTGCAGGACAAGCCACAGCAAGCCGGACGGTGGACGATGGCAAGGGAGAGGGGGGTAGACAGGCGGTTCATGCAAGACCCAGACTACAGCGAGGAGGAAGGTGGCTTGAACTCTGGCACCCCTGCACCCAATACGATGCCCACGCAGCAACCGCCAGCCCAAGCGGAGAATCAAGAGGAGATGGCGAACAACCGTGGACGGAGCTGATGCAGGGTTGGACGGAGTGGAGTTGTCAACCAGACAAACCTCCTAAGTCGTTCGATAGGTACTAGTCAGAACAAGCCAAATAGGGAACACAGCCACTCGATGCGCTTATTCAGCTGGGCCTTAAAAAGTCGTAATAACTTGGAACCTCTCTCCTGTGACTCAACTCGCTTATCACTTCGCACAAATGAGCTCAAGCCAGAATATTCCTCACCCTCCACCTTACCAGGCTACCGGCTCATCGAGCAAGCCTTTTATTGACCCAGAACTTGACGCCGCAGAACCACTGCTTGGCACTAGGTCGCCTGGACGGTCCGGACCTGGAGGTGCCTTCTACGATCAGCCTGAACCGGGTGATGTCCCAGATGACTTCAAGGTATTATGGAAGTACTCAGGAGTGTCGCTTCGAACGCTCATTCCCGTGTCATTACAGTACGGTGTTACCGTTTCTGAAAGTTCCACTGAAGTTCGGGCTGCCTTTGTCCGCAAGGTGTACACCATCCTGTGTGAGCACGCTCTTCCTTAATCTACACAACGTTGCTCAGCTTACACCTTCCGCAGTCTGCCAAATTGTGAGTTATCCCCTACCTAGTCTTCAAAATAGTATGTAACCTTCGAACAGCTTGCTACGTGCTTGGTTGCTGGCGGGCTTTCCCAGTCCCCTGGAGTGATTGTGTGGGTTCAACAAAAGTGCGTTTGGAACATTTGTGTGGTATTCTCGTTGATTGCTTTCTGTTTAGCACATGGTCTCTCTACCTCCCTCTCTTCGGTAGTCTGGCCAACCTGGCCCTTCTCTTCTGGAAGCGTCATAGCCACCCTCTCAACTTGGTGTTGTTGTCCACGTTCACCGTATTGGAAGCATTCGCTTTAGGAGTACTCACCGCTTTCTTTGACAACATCATTATCCTGCAAGCTCTGTGCGTTCGATTCCATCACCGCTCATCTGGTTTATTAATTGCTCGCAGTCTCATCACCTTGGGAGTCTTCCTCGGTTTGACACTGTTTACGCTCCAATCAAAGGTATATATTTAACCTTGAATTCGTGTGTTCGTTTTCATGTTTAATGACTGCCTGTAGTATGATTTCTCTGGTCTCGGGCCTTGGTTATTTGGCGGCCTCGTCGCTTTGAGTAAGCCTTCTGTTATGCGAGCACACGTAATTAGATCTAATATTGATTCTGCAGTGATGGTCGGGCTAGTCAACTTGTTCATCCCCTTCGGGAGGACAATGGACATAGTTTACGCCGGCGGGGGCTGTTTACTCTTCAGCGGGTACATTGTTTATGACACGTTCATCATCACAAAGCGATTGTCCCCCGATGAATTCATTTTGGGTTCTATCAGCCTTTACCTCGAGTACGTCTCCTTTCATTCATCGCTTGGCTGTTAGTTGATTATTTTTGTTTTGTAGTTTCGTTAACCTTTGTAAGTCAATTGACGCGCTTCCACTGTCATCACTCACAAATATATGTCTAGTCATTAACATCCTTCGCCTCCTGAATGACCTTCAAGATCGCTAAACATGCATGTTCTATGTTCTAGTGGCGGAGACACTGGGTTGCAATGGATCATTGCTGATTCTTCGATTCTTCGTTGTTTATTGTTTCATGGTTCATCGATCGAGATCATGTATATTATTTCCATTGTGATGGTCGCGAAAATGACTATAAATCCCCAGACGTTGCGCGAAACGGAATTGGGTCTAATTTCGTCACGTTTCATCCAATATCGTAAAAGGGACATGGAAAATGCAAGCAACTACATAGAAGCTTTGAGTGATCCTTCCTTAGTTTATTCTGAAAGGCATCCGACGTGTTCTTCTATGTTTGATAAACGAACATAATCTGGGGAATACATGCTACACGTATAATGGAAACTTTGGAAGAAAATACGTAGAATGCTAGGATCGTACATCGAACTTTCAGACCAGCCAGACTAGCTGCACGAAAAAAAATTGAAGTGTAATCTGCATACTCTAAGAGCTGTTATTGGAGGAAAAGCCATGAACAATACGAAAACATCGGTAGGCGATGTGTGCCGCTGATTGGCAGATAGCTGATGATGAAATACAGTAGATCACAGCTTTGATGATGCAACTCGCTCAACAAGGTGTGCAAGCTGTTCTGGGCTTACGTTCTCGTGTCGTGGCTTGGTTACGCATGGAACATCTTTAGGGACCCTAGTGGAGTAGGTCAAAACGAGGTCAGACGCTGCCAGTGGCCGGAATCGGGACGCACGAGGCGAAGCCTGCGGTCCATTCCACATTAACACCGTCCGGGCCCGGATTCCACGAAGGTGGCGCTTCGAACCGGAAGACAGCGAGCATAGAAACAATCGAGATCCAGAGTGACGCGTCTCCGACGTACCTCCCAACGCTGGTAGTTGTAAGATCAACAACCCATCAATCAAAAGCACATGAGACGCATACCAGACACGTCGACCGAATCCGAACGCAAACGATAATTGATAGACCGGAGTTTTGTCGCCTAAAAACCGCTCGGGTTTGAACTTTTCTGGTTCGGGGAAATTGACTGGATCTTGTGAAATTGCCCTTGTGAACAGGTCAGCTCATGGGGAGATCGATTCGTTCATCGCATACGTACCACACATTCGCAATCACCGTCGCTCCTAAACACGAGTGATGCCGTTAGTATGCCCTCAACACAGATGATTGACTCGGATTGACCTCTGGGGATATTATATCCTTCATAGACGTCATCGTTTACAGCTGCGTGCGGAACACCTTACGACGATCATATGTAGTTCTGAACCAAATATATCATACTGTATCACTCAGTCTACTTACCTAGAGGCACAGCTGGGTGCCACCGAAATGTTTCCTTGATTACAGCTTCAACGTAGGGGAGCGATAATCGATCGTCCCAATAAGGGAGCCTTGGCAGTCCAACTCCAATGACAGAATCTATTTCAGCCTGAGCCTGTGCTTGCACATCAGGGTATAGGATCATTGCCAAAATAAAGACCATGAGAGTGGAATGCGTCTAGGGGCAGTGTGATTTCAATGGAAGGTGTCCGGCGCTATGCAAGTATAGCTTCCTACCGTTTCAGACGCAGCTGATTGCACGTGG
>JBBPOJ010001486.1:0-13332 GCA_038091395.1 Leccinum rimulosum | reverse complement strand
CTCCCGTCAGTGGGTCAAAGTGGAAGATGACAGTATCTACTAAGGTCTGTCCAGCTTCCGAGTCAATCTAAACGGAAAACAATGGCAGAAACTATTAGGCACGTACGTTGTCGGCCACTCTCTGCGTGACCAACGCAACGGCGGAGTCATCCTCCGCTCCCGCATCAGTCCGGCGGACCACGAAGGCCCTGACGGGCACAATCCTCCCACCGACCTTGTTTGCCCAACCAAGCCCGAAAATGCGACTCCATACAATTGCACCCGTCGAAGTATCCAGTGCAAACAATTTCCCGTGCGCCGTCGCAGTGACAAGCAGCTGACGGAAAGAAAAAGGATCACGGACGAGTGATGCAGACGAAGCAGGCGATCGGTGTGGAACGAGATGGGGTATGGTCGGCGCGGATGGTGCTGGAGGAGCTGGAGAAATAGGAGAAGACGGCGAAGCATACGAACCGGTCACGAATCGCGTAGCAAAGTGGACGAGGTAGTGAGGCAAGTTCTAAGCACGAAAGTGTCAGGGCAACGGTTGACGGGGTGGTTCGACGGGGTGGTGCAAACACACCTTGGTATCCCCGATCTGCCTCGTGATCTTGTTCCAAAAGCTTTCACTCTTTCCGCCAACTCCTACGCCACCTTCCACCACCTCTCTTGCAGGGGGGAGTTCGATCATGGTAACAGTCTGTACGGTTGCAAGAGATTCTTCGCGTACCCACTGAAGCACGTTGCGATCCCAGAGTTGGAGAGACCCTGTGGAGGTGACAAGGAGAAGTTTGTGGGGAATTTCGTCCGACGACGTGGAGACGAGAGAAGAGGGTAAGAACGCGACCTGCGTAAATATATGCTTCAATGACAAGTATATATACAAAGAACGAACACGCACATATTTGATTGTTCCATGCTCTTTCGTTTCAAAAGGGAATGTAAAGCCTGTCGTCTTGCCCGTGCCCTCTTCTAGATTTGCCTCGAAAACTTGATGGACCGCTTGCTGTATTTGAATCGCTCGTTTGAATCGCGTCCCAGACAAGCAAACGGCACTCACGTTATGAACGTTAGACCAAGCCACCCTACCTATATGCATCTTTTCGCCCTCGTTTGGCGCACCAGCGAAGTGGGATCCCGTGGTAGATGCGGATGGCGTCTGTGTGCACTTGGCTCAGCACGCGACCACGCAATTAAACCAAAGAACACGGCTCACCACATCGCCAAAGCTCCACATCGCTCTCACTGGCGATCCACCACTTTCATAGCCCATGACCTCCGCCGTGCCATTCTCCTGGAAAGCCATGAACAAGCCATTGCCTGAAAGGTCGACATCCTGGATGTACTTGTACGATGTGTTGGGAACAGTCAAAATTTTACCCTTAAGAGAGGGTGAGAGCGGGGCCGAGAAGAGAGACAGTGCATCTTTCGGTTCGGTCGACGAAGGTGAGAGCCAGACCAATGAGGGACCAAAATCATCAGCGCTTGCAAGGGAGGGAGTGCCCACACGCGAAGGACCCAACACAAGGAAATCGGTCAATACGTTCGCTATGCTAGCTGGTATGTTGACATTAGCGACGACTTCGCCCGTCGCCAAATCGAGCGTGGTGACATGCAGCGTGTACGACTTGAGAGACTTTGCGAAGCCTACAACGTAGAGCGTCGAGCTATGGGTATCTGGATAGATGTGGGTATACATCACGAGCGAACTGTGAATGTCACGTCAGGATGAGACTGTATGCACGTTTTCCCACTCACCCCTGGTCCTGCGACCTCCACTGCCATATCATTTCTCCTGTACTGGAATGTATGCATCGGATGCTGTCTCCATTCGAGAGAACAACAGCTTGGTCTCCACCCTCAGCATGGACGACCGTCAACGCGATACCCAGTGTGGGTGGGTCGTGATTTTTGCCCTCTACGGAGTCATGTAGTCGCTTTTCATGAATGAGGTAGCCCGTCGAGACGTCGTAGACACGCAGAGTTGACCCGGAAGGCCCAGATAGAGCATATACATCTGAAGTGGCATTAACGAGGTGCGAAAAGAGGTGATTGCTGTGAGCATACTCTCGTCGTGTACTTTGAACCCCATGATGGCATCTTGCGTGTCGTGTATGCTTCTCCATACTGCAAGAATCAATGTCACGGTCGCCGACACGTAAAACAATACCGAACAAACCTATACTGCCATCGGTAGCATTGAGCGCTGCCAGGACGTTGTTGCTAGTGGCCGTAAGTACGATGTCGCGGCAAAATATGGGTTTGGTGAGTTGAGTGGTGTAGAGGGGAACGCCGACGAGCTTGGTGTGCCAGTCGACGATTCCAACTTCGGACTCGTGAATGGCACGAGCGACGAGAGCGAATATGGACAGCGAGAGCAGACGCTGTACTAGCTGCATGACTGTCACTGATGACGAGCGAATTCCCACATCGAGTCTACTGAGTCAGCCCGCTCAGCCGACTAAATAAACATACTAGGTGCTCGCAACCACAATGACATACGACCCCGACAAATGGATAGACCAACTCATGTCCTGCCAACATCTCCCAGAGGCCGACATGAAGGTTCTCTGCGACACCGTCCGATGCATTCTCATGGAAGAATCCAACATCCAGCCTGTCTCATCTCCGGTAACCATATGCGGCGACATTCACGGCCAGTTCTGGGACCTCCTCGAATTGCTCAGGAAAGGCGGCAAGGTCCCTGAAACGAGCTACATTTTTATGGCACGTTGGCCTCCCTTTCGGTGAAGCGGTCGATGCTTAACAGCCATCTTTCTTGGTTGCATCGCTCAATTGTACAACGCATCCTGTGTTTCGGTGACAGGGAGATTTCGTGGATCGCGGTCACTACAGTCTTGAGACTGTATCTCTCTTATTAGCCTTTAAAGCAAGGTAAGTGGTTCTTGTCCCGGCTTGCCGTCGTCTCATTCCCTTTCAGATACCCAGACAAAGTTACCCTTCTTCGCGGAAACCACGAGAGTCGACAGATAACCCAAGTTTACGGATTTTACGGTCAGTGGCATCTTATGGCTCGAACCTTCTTCCCAATTTGTCTGCCACAGACGAATGCCAACAAAAGTATGGTAGTGCTGCTGTTTGGAAAGCTTGCTGTAATGTCTTCGACTATCTAAATCTTGCCGCGGTAAGTGACTTTCTCTTACTATTTCTCAACCATCACTTTACAAATTTGTCTGCCCCAACGGACCCCCGTATATAGATAATCGATGGCGAGACGCTTTGCGTACATGGCGGACTATCGCCTGATATACGGACGCTAGACCAAATACGTGTCTTATCGCGCGCACAAGAAATTCCACACGAGGGTGCTTTCTGCGGTTTGTCCCTTCTCTCTTCACTTTGCTTGTCTTTTATCCCTCACGCATCACGCCATAGATCTCATGTGGTCAGACCCAGAAGACATCGATACGTGGGCTGTTAGTCCACGCGGTGCTGGTTGGTTGTTCGGGGGAAATGTGACTCGAGAGGTACATGCATTTTAGCTCGCATGCATACGTCTCCCAGGCTTACCCCTAGCTTAATAGTTTAACCACACAAATGACCTGACCCTCATAGCCCGCGCTCATCAGCTCGTTCAGGAAGGTTATAAGTATATGTTTGATGAAGCGCTTGTCACGGTATGGAGTGCACCTAATTACTGCTATCGTTGTGGGAACATGGCCAGCATTTTAACAATTAGAGGGAAAGGGAACGGTGATGGTGGCCTGAGCAGTCCCGAGGATGTCACCGAGGCCGCAAATGGTGGAGATGTCGGAAGGTTTTTCACTGTCTTCGGTGCAGCGGCAGAGAACGAGCGGGATAAGGGCATGCAGACAAGGAAATTGGTGAGTGTTCATCCTGTGCAGTTGCTTGACATTTATCTTACGCTACATTATGTCCTGTTTTTCATCGCGATTGACCTTCACTACTCACCTCTCATATTTAGGGTGCTATGCAGTACTTTGTATGATAGGTGGATTAATTTCATGTACATTGGAAGACATCCATCAAAGGCGCCTCCTCCACCCTGCCACAGACTGACCCTGACCGTAGCCGATTCCAAACACCCCGTCACCTCATCTTCGGGGCACTGTCGTGCCGTACGCTTGCTAAGCAAACGCTAGCAAGAGGCGCTAACTCTAATCCGGCTCTCCGGTGGAATGGTGATTCTATGTGAGCAATTGCGGCAATTAAGTAACCACTTACAGGCTCTGTTTTAGTCTAATTCATTGCTTGAACCCAATTCATCAACGTAGGGATAGTGGCATCGGTATGTATATGGTTCCGTCGGCTCGATTGAAATGCACGTTCTGATCTGATTCCTCCAGGCTGTACCCAGCGGTAAAAGCGTCCCGAGAAACCTATGCTCCATATATCGCATCTATGCGTCATCAGCAATACTTGTAATGCTTTGCGCAGCTTTTGTCTCTCGGTCACTAAACAATCATTCGGACCTCGAGTCCAGAGGATATAAAGGAGAACAAGTCTACCCTTTAGAGCAGCTTTAACCTTCACAATATGCGCTTCTTCCAACTTCCTTTCGCCCTCTCACTTTTCGCCGCTTCTGCCTTGGCCCAGACCGTCGGCATCAACCTTCCAGTCAATGGAACCACAGTTACAACAGGTTCTAGCTATACCGTTCAGCTCAGCTTCCCTGTAAGTCCGACTCAAACCTCCCCGCCTACTGTTTTACAATGTGCCTTCCACGCAGATCTTTATCGAGAACGTCGAATGGGTCTCTGTCGTCGTCGGACTCCTTGGCACCTGCACTGAAACTTCCGGCTGTCCCACGGGTGGACCGAGCGAAGGCGTTGGGACTATCCTTACCCAAGCTCCGTACACACCAATTACCGGTCCGGGGGGCAACACCGTCCAAAACCTCACCGTGACCATTCCCGACTCGACCCCTTCGGGTCCGGCAAGCCTCGGTGTCGTTGGCTTTGCGTTTGCTGGGGTGCGTACCTAAGTTCTCCTCCAATCCAGCAGTGAACGGACATTGACGGGCATTTGGGGCTAGGTTTTCAACCAGCCTGCTTTGCACTATGCGAACGTGACGTTGTTGGTCGACTAGGTGGAATGCTCTACGGATTTTGTTTATTATAGTATTATTTACTCTTTGTTCGTTGTGATGGTTGGTTTGGACATCTCGAATACGTCTCCCCGAAGACACAGTGATGAAGTCTGGTTGACTCTGCCCGGAGCGCCCACGCCCGGAGTCCGTTATGAATGAATTACTTATAATATGATCTTTCATTTGAGTCATGGTACTACTTTCCCACGCTAACCCCATTAACGTTTTAACATCCACTGTCTGCCAGTGAATCCCTCATCAACGTCAAGGAAAGTTGCTCGCTCGGGCCCGGAGGAGTGATCCTTCATCAACATGTTGATCTTCACCCATGCTACGAGTGATAAAAACGACGACCTACGGGTCGGGAGTCGGAAAAGTTCGCGCGTCGACTCACTAGGGTCTCGCATTGAAATGCGAATTTAAACATGTGTTGAGGAGGTGTGGAGTCACTGCGGGCTGTCAATGGCATGTCCGCACAGTGTAGTACAACAACTCGTGAGTTTATTTTTTGTCTCCTCCGCCGTCGGGCCACGTTGTAAACACCGCTAAGGCAAGTATCATGTTTGACCAATGACATACTCTTTTCACGACATCTTCAGCCATTTTATTACTTTTGGCGACTCTTGAGTCCTTCAGATACAGTGGCTGCGATTTTACCCGCCTGAAGTTATTAACTTCAGCGCTTCAGCGTCATTTTCTTCCAGAAGAGTTAAAAATCGCTGCCTCGGTCTGTCCGTTCCAACCTATCTTCTTCTGGCTCACTGTCAACGAGAAGATCTCCAACTATGACCGTGACCGCTACTTTTAACGGGGACTGCTCCCGGACGTGCGGCATCCTCATTACTCTTGTGAGGAGCTGTGGAGGCTAAATCTTTCGTCCTCTCAGATAACACCTGTGATGTGGACCTCCGAAATCATTCCATCCCCATGCTGCAACTGATCGTCAAATCACCAATTGCTCGCCCCTTCCCTATACCTAAGTTCTCTACTCAGATGACGACAAAGAAGACGAGGAGCCCGCAGAAAGAATGCAGAAGGGCGTGTGCCCGATCAATCTAAGGTCTCGAAACTTCTCAGTTGGCCATCGCCGTGCCGCTGTCCCACTGATGTTTGTGGCTTTCTCGCAATGACAGGTACCGTCCATACATGGGTCAAAAGGCCCCTCGTTGATCTGATACATGACTCCACCACCCTCAAATGGTCGCCTACAACCCGCCGTTGACTCTCTCAAGCATGCTCCTCATTCGCCCAATCAACTACACGTCGTTCGCTGTCGAGTCATCCATCGTTGCTCTCGGTTACGTTCTCTTTCAGGAAGGTGTCAATGGCCGTCGCTACTCACCACTCCGGCTCAATCACTCGGAATAATCACGAGTCTCTTCTGCTTCATCGTGTCGTGCTACGCATTGGTAGATAAACTCGGTAAGTAAAATTACATGGCTAACAGACAAACAAGAAGTTATTTCCAACATGACGTCCAGGACTCCCCATACATGAAGTTACTATAGTCAAGCTTGTAAATCCGTTTCGGAGATATGACCAAAGCATGGACAGGAAGGTAAAAGGCGTGCCTAGCCGAAGCAGGGATCCAACAAAAGAAACCACCATCGGAAAGCTCAATCCAACCATTATCCTGCTGATGCATCCCACCGGATGAAATAAGATCCCGCAACGTCCACACCTTGATGGAAATATCTTTAGATCCAGATACAATCTGACTACCGTCAGGGGAAAAGGCAACAGAGGTGACTTCATTTGTGTGCCCCTGGAATGAACCTGTGCACTCTCCAGTCATATTCCAAAGCCTGATAGACTTGTCCAAGGAGCCAGAGACAATGAAGTTGCCATCCGGTGAATAGGCAACTGACGAGACACGATCTGTATGACCCTGGAATGGACCTGCTACACATTGGCCAGTGATTGGATTCCACACTCTGACGGTCTTGTCCCAGGAACCAGAGACAACATGAGTGCCATCAGGTGAATAGGCAACAGAGTGGACTGCATTTGTGTGCCCTTCAAAGGGACCTGCCACACACTCTCCAGTGATTGGATTCCAGACTCTGATTGTCTTGTCCTTTGAGCCTGAGACAATGCAACAACCATCAGGTGAATATGCAACGGAGTAAACCCAGTTGGTGTGGCCTCGAAGCGGATCTTCAACTGCAAATTGACCAGAATGCACATCCCAAACTCTAATGGTCTGGTCATCAGAGCCAGAGACAAGATGAATGCTATCAGGAGAAAAAGCAATGCTGTTGACTGAGTTTGTGTGGCCTCTCAATCGCCCTCCTCCTACACATTGCCCACTTCTGACATCCCAAATCACAATGCGGTTGTCAAAACAGCTAGAGGCAATGTAGTGTCCATCAGGTGAGGATACAGCAGCATAAATTCCAGAATCTTGATCAAGTGGATCTCCCACACTTTCACCTGTGCTTGCATTCCAGATTCGAACAGTTTGATCATTAGAGCCAGAGATAATGTTGTGGCCATCAGGAGAGTAGGCCACAGAGGTGATCCCTCGTTCATGTCCCTGCAATTCATCTTTTGCATCATGACCCATGTTGACATTCCAAATCCTAACAGTCATATCCCAAGAGCCAGAGACAACACAGCTGCCATCAGGTGAATAGCCAACTGAGGTAATTGGCCTTGTATGTCCTCGAAAGGGACCTGCTACACATTGTCCAGTGATTGAGTCCCAGACTCTGATAGTCTGATCATTTGATCCTGAGACAATGCAGCCACCATCAGGAGAATAGGCAAAAGATTCCACTGAACTGATGGTATCAATGAATCCCACACACTCTCCAGTACTTGAATCCCAGATTCTGATGGTTTCATCTGGTGAGCCAGAGGCAATTTTATTGCCGTCAGGTGAATAGGAAACAGCTTTGATGGACTGGGTATGTCCTTGCAATGGTCCCATTATACACTTCCCAGTGTTTACATCCCAAATCCTCAGAGTGTCTTCATAGGAACCAGAGACAATATGGCTGCCATCAGGAGAATAAGCAAGGCAACGGGTTGCTCTTGAATGCCCTTGGAGTGTTGCTACACATTGCCCAGAATCTGCATTCCAAATTCTGATCAATGGATCATTACAGCCAGAAGCAATGTAATCTCCATCGGGAGAGTATATCACAGAGTGAATCCACTGTGGATGCTGAAATGGACCAGCCACTTCTTGACCAGTAATTGCATCCCATATCCTGATAGTACAATCACCAGAGCCAGAGGCAATGTAGTTTCCATTGGGGGAATAGGCCACAGAGTTAACATAATGTGTGTGCACCTGATGTGGTGCAAGTACACACTGCCCAGTGATTGAGTCCCAAATTCGAATGGTCATATCTGATGATCCAGAGACTATATGGGCACCATTAGGTGAGTAGGCAACACAGTGAACTTGATCTGTGTGTGCCTGCAAATTGTGAACTTCCACTGGCCAGGTTGACAGATGTCCTAGAGTCACAGAGATATGATTCTGGAGATGCTTAGCCCATAGTTGGCAAAGTGGAGAGGCTGAAGGTGTCTGAGGCATGGCTGACAAATAGAGGTGGGGTGTAGATTCTCTGATGATGGAAGCAAACATGTGAATGAATTGGGATGTCTCTGCTGCCAGAGTGGCAACCTCATGGCCCTAGCAATGCCTTGGTAAGTATTCAGCACTCCGATAGTCATAATTCTAGACCTTACCTTGGCCCATCTTTTCAATATGGCACAGGTTCCTAGGGCTGCAAGAGTGCTCGAAACATGAGAAGAAGAAGAGGTGAGAAGGCTGATGACTTCGAGCCAATAGGGGAAGAAATTCTTGTAGAAGGAAGTGACTTCATCGAGTAGGTCAGCAGTACACTCTGCATACTGCGCGTGGTCCATCCAGTACTGGCAGGAATACGCGAGGTGAGGGGGGATGGCCTTGTTTACGCGAATGGCCAGGTCAATGATGGCTCTGTTGGGGGTTCGGGAGTCCTCGAGGTCGCAAATGTTGAACCGGAGCATCTGCCGCATGCAAGCAAGCAATGCACGTCCAAGATAGAGTGAATGCCGGGGTAAGAGGTTGACATGAAATGTCGAACTGCGAGTGTCATCCAATAAAAAGTCGCGAAATGAGGTATGAAGTGGGCGGATGGGTTTCTTCTCGTTTGTTACACCGTCAAGCAGTGACCCTAGTGGCTTGAGGATATCTCGAATGTTGGGGTCACCTTCGAAGAGGGTGGAAAGGGAAGCTAGAGATAACGGTTCTTTGAGCGCAAGCACAACGGCCATCACTTCTCGGAATTTATGCTGAACGCTGTCCAACGTAAACAGTTGACGCAATATTGTCCGATATAGATCATCCAGAGGGTGGACACCGACATTGTGCTTGCTTTGTACGAGTACCTTAAGCCTCTCGCGGATGCTAAGTCCTATGGCACCATCCCCTTCAATAAATCTGCATGCCGTCGACGCCCACTGGAAGAGGTGCTGCGAGTGATGGACAAGCAGCCGACACCACTTCTGGTTCGGCCAGGCTGGTTCGAGCTCGGTGGAGTACGAATGTAGGGAGTGACGGATAAACTTTTCGATGTCTCCGTCAACAACGTCTTGAGCAACGTCACCCATCTGTTTATGTACGATCTGCGGGCCAGATGGGAGTGCGGAAAGGATGTCGCTCTCAGGACGGGTAGTGATGAGGAACCGAAGGTTTGTCGGGAAATTGTTTTCGGCGATTTGCTCGAAGAAGGTGCTAAGAAGACCTCGGCGGCTGGATTGATCCCCACTCTCGTCCAGGGCATCAACCACGATGATAAGCGGCCCGATCGTATCCAGGTGCTTGCTGGGCTCAATGATCAGTCTTTTGACCTGCTCCGAGAGCGAGATGGACGTCCGAAGTGATCGATTGTTCTTCACAACCTGACAGAGTTCAGCTTTGTATTGGGGGTCGTGATCAGAAAGGTCAACGGCGATGGTGCTGAAGAAGTTTTGTGGATTGCGCCGAGCAATGTCACTGCGAAGGAAGCAATATGACGAGCCTAGCCTCTTCTGCCCGTCATACAGCCGAGCGATCGAGTGGGCAACCGCTGATTTGCCTGAGCCTGCGACGCCGCTGAGTAGGCATACCCGTGGGGCGTCCTCGCTGGGATCATTAAGGATATCACAAATTTCTCGGATAATGGCTTCGCGAGTCCCTGGTAAGCATTGCTTGTCCTGGACGTATCTAGCACCATCCGCATAGGGTATGTCGCGCAAATCGATGGATTCCTCTACGAAGATGAATGCATCAGCGTCTTGCCACAAGCTCAAGAGACGGGACACACCAATGGCCTGCACAGTGTTCATAATGCGAAATACGGTGACACCAGACTGCAGAGCAACCCCTTCCAAGAACGCGGCTTTCAGGTTTCGGAAACTATCCTCGTAATCTGCGATTTTTGTATCGACGTCCGAGAACGAATATTTTGCAGTCCGGGTCCCTATCGATGGGGATTAGTGATGAGGGAGGTAAAGAGAATAACGACTCACAAAAGTTGTTTTTCTTGGCGTATTCAGTGATGAAATAGCCACATTCCGCCACTTGCTGGATCATATACTTGATGGTCTTGCCTTGAGCGCTGACCATCTTCAAAGGCTCAGCGTCCTCAACAAACACAAAGACATCGCTCATAGTTGTTGCTAAGCGAATAACCCGGATGTCACGGTTTTGCTGATTTACGAGCACCTAAGTAGGAATAAATCAGATCGAAGTGCAAGCAGAAATTTCGAGCAACAAACGGACCTGACTCGCGGCCGATATCACCGACCATGCCAAAGACGCGTACGGGTGAATCTGTATGACTTTCAGACCAAATCGGCGCGAGTAGCTGAACACTGGATACCTCTGCAATCGCACCCACGATCTTGTTAAAAAGATCAATCCTTTGCAACAAAACACCCCATGTAGTATCAAATGTCTGAAGTTCGGTCACGACGTTGGTGCCAGCGTTGATCGACGAATTCACGAAATCCACGACTTGAGGTGTGGGACTGAGTGCACCGACCATCTCTGCCGCCTTGTTGACAGCATCGGCAGCTTGAAGTTCGTCTGCATCAATGTCCTGACGCGTCTCAACAGTTAAAGCAAACTTGATTGTAACCCCGGAAAGTTGATTTTGTCCATCAGAGGCGCTCGTACGAAGAGGTTCTTCTAGCACTTTAAGCGCGGGAATTAGATGAGTGGAACGTATCGTACAATGTATTCACTCACCGCTATCCTTCAATCTTCTTAGGATCCCTCCAACGGTTCCAGTGAGAGTACCAACGAGCATATCATGTCCGATATTCTGTTTCTGGAGCACTAGTGCGAGCAGGACCGAACCATCGTTCCCGTCACTAACAAGATTCAGTTCACTGGCGTCAGGCCATGGATATGCACCTACAAATACAGAGTTTCGTCCCATGAAATGCAATTATTTTTCTCCTTTGCCTTCTTCGTCGACCTTGAGGTATCGTCCACGGAAAATCGAACATGGTATTGTCTCGCTACTATCGGCTTACGCCGTGTTGGAGTACGAAGTTCGATGCCTAACAAAAGTGAATGAGCTGTAACAGAAAAACAAACTCTGCGACCCCACCATTGATCGTAATTTTTTTCGCCCTAAAACCTTGCTCAGTCTTCCAAAGAAAATAGGAATTAAAGGAGGCCAAGATACATACACATCGAGACTCTGGATAGTGTTTTGGGATAGACTGGGGGTATCCATGAAGGTATATGTGAAGCAGGGAATACACAATGGCGGGGGAGCGGTCAGGTGTAGCTGGGAAATTGTAGGTCCTGGGAACAGAACTCGCCGTCGTTTGTTTACGGTTTCGGTAAGTATGCTGTGTGTGCACGGACGCCAACAGGCACCCACTAAGTTGGCGAATTCGGCCCGCAGGTATGCGGAGATCCCCGCACTTCGACCGAAATCTAGCCTCTTATCCAAGATGGGTATTAGCTTAGTAGCGAGGTCGGATCAACGTAGACTTGACAGAACTAGAATAGCAATGAAAGCAGGTAAGCAACGCAAACGAGCAGAGAACAAACCACTCGAGGCTGTATAATCACTTGCGTTGTACTCAAAATAAGCGACTGCAACGTTGACGCTTCTTTCCGTGTGCATTATCAACACTGCCGTAAGCCATGCTAAACGCGGAGTCCTTGTGAAAAGCAAGAGTACAAGGACAATCCCCATCCCTTTGCGGGTCCAAGCAAGTGGCATGCCTAACATGATTTGAGCATGACCCGTGATGCCACAGTCGTTCACTTACGTTGCAAGTTCTCGAGGAACCGGCTTGATTTAATGCTGGCCCAGTGCTCGGAGGCCATTACGGCGGAGCCGATGGATGTAGAGTTGATCCTCAGCAATGCAATATTCTCGAGGTAGAGAATGCGTTTCATGTGCTCGACGTTGTCGGTGGCATCCAATGCAATGAAGAGCTCGACGGGCTCAAAGATAAAGTGAAGAAATTGTTGCAAGGGACCTTGAGTTCCACAATAGGCAGCGCGAGACAAGAAGCCACGTGGGACTCCGAGCATCCGATGGCAGTCCACTTACCTTGGTACATTTCTGCCTCGGCACCAGTAAATCCGACACGGAAGAAATTAAGGTCTTGAATCCAATTGATCAGTGGTTGAGAACCATCATGGCAAGCGGCGACGATTTCATTAGGTAAACAGATTTGAAGACCAAAGGGAAGGAGCCCTTAAATAATGTTTGCTGCGGGGGATCCTGAAATCCTGTGAGTCGGACGAGTCGGACCACCGAAAGCCGACACGACGACTTGTTATGACTCGGACAGGAACTTTAGGGATATGATGAGTGGTTATCAAGCGACTCGACAACTGAAGCAACAATGGACAGTAGCGGTAGGGAAATGCTCGTGCGGCCAAGTATGATAGCGCTGCAACGCCAGAGGGGGTAGTGCAACGGAAGAGGAAGGCCTTAAGGAGTTGCCAACAATTGTTGAGTACAGTAGTTTAAAGTTCGCAAGCAAGCAGTGGCAGCGCGAGACCTCGTCGACGGCGAGTCCAAGGCATCATTTTCCCCGAGTGCTTTCACTTGGAACCCTCCTGCTATCGATTTCCTCTTGTTCGCAGGTGTGACGATCTTCGCCTCCTCATCCGCGTTCAAATCCGCGTTCAAACCATCCTACATGCCATCCGATTCACACTCACGCATTCGCCTGAGATGGTCAACAATCCGTAGCAGGTCAATTGATCAACTGTACCGCGCGTGATCATCTGACTTCTTGTTTTTCGTTTGACTGCCATCATCATA
>JBBPOJ010001485.1:0-13338 GCA_038091395.1 Leccinum rimulosum | reverse complement strand
CACTGGTCACAACCGGTCTGGTTGACCGCATTGACCCATGGGGTTCGGTTGTTCCCTTGCATAGCCTTGTACGTCCATCATGCATCATGTTTGTTCAGATCGGATATCTTGGCGAACAGAATCGATCGATTTCCTGCGAGTACGGTTACACGAGGGTCTGTATATTTATCAGCTACTGTAGCAGTCGACTGCTAGGGTCCTCGTCTCGTACGGGATACGGTACAAAGCTGACGCTAGCCTGCAACTCGAAGCCAGCGTTGTATAGCCTCGAGAGCGGCAGGACGACAAGGATGCCACATGAACAAGAGAAAATCGTGTACCACATCCTTGGCCTCGAGATACGTGACTTGATTTCTTCCCGTCTCACCTTCCATCTCCCTCGCCAAGGTTCTGGCCTATCGTATGGCCTTTCGGCTGTACCCGTCACGAGAAATGTTCACGGAAAGCCTCCGAAATGTACCTGTATGTCGGACCCAAATGAAGCAGGCCCTGGAGATGTACGGACTGTAGACAGCCAATCCGAGACCGAAAGGCCCTAGGAATGCATGTTTGGAATACAGACTCCGTCCACTATCGTGGAAACCTTTGCAGCCCGTATTGGAGAGGGTATGATCCTGGCCAGTCGTGAGAAGACGAAAGATCCGCCCAGGGAGAGAGCAATATGAGGTACAGGAAGAATTACGTCAGGGGTGGTCCTATTTTCGACGAGGTACCGCGTCAGGGGGAGGGCGAGATTTCCTTACCAAGATGATATCGGATGGTGAGTAACCCATTTCGTTCACCAATTGTTGTAACCAGCAAGCGCGTCGAAACAGCTGGGAAAGGATTCTCGTCAGGAAGAGGGGCAGTGGAAGATAGGCGATATTCCACCGCTAGCGCATGGAATGCGGAGTCGTCCAGCTCAACGAGGGCGCGTGTAATAACAACTGAATGTACCAGCGTCCGTGGAGGAAATAGATCACCCACTGTCCGGAGGAGATTGGAGCCTTGTGCGTTCCGGCTCAACTTTGGACACAAACGCCCATGTCTTAAGCTCCGCAATCACGAAGTGCGGAGTTCTATCGATTCAACTTTTGTATCATCTGCGGGCGATATGGCGCGATGATTTGGAAGACCTACGATGCCCCCTGTTCTACTCGTCGCGGAGAACGGGGCTGTGAGAAAGCTTGCAAGCCGGTTAACAATTTGAATCTAACTCACGCAGTGGATATATCTGTGATGCATCTGGTCAGTTACGCCGCAATTGTATGTCCCAGTGACCAGGAAAGAACAGGGCGCATGGAAGGCCACATGTAACGTAAGATCCATATATCGCAGCGAGGTATATGCAAGGTAGAGACCTTTCCAAGGCTGTTTGGCGAACGTCATTGGCGAAGGCATGATGGTCAACTGAGATTAGACTGAGTGGTGGCCGATAATAGTGCGTCATGCTAGGGGATACTACCCCGCTTTGTGTAAGTATAGACTCATCAATATCTCTGAGTACGCAATGAATGATCGGATCAGGAGGTACCGTGATCGGTCCGCTAATAATATGTCACGGTCTACGCAATCGTGGCAGAGGGTTGCGCCGCATCTTGAGAAATGGAGGGTGGCCAATTTGTTAGGGGTTCCCTGTGGTGGTGCGGTGTCATGTGTGCCATTACCAGAGTGGTCGGATGACGCACCTCCTCATGTCCCAAATGTTCTCACTGCTCTTTCCGAGTCGCCTGTTGGCCCACCACTCGGCACGACGACGGATCCAAGCATCTCTCCTGGAATCTGGCTCCATCGACTTGAGACTCATGCAGAACTTGAAGTCCTCCATCTTGTCCCGACATTCTGACATGTGCCCATGTCTATAGAGAGATTTCACTTGAGAACCAACGACTGGACAAGACGTGTGAGACGGAAGAACGACGAGGTAGTTGTGCACGCGCCATGACAAAGGAGAAACCCGTCCAGAAGAGACATGCATCCTGGGACGTCGTCTGTGGTTGGGTGGACCTTGCGCATATACTCTTCCTCCTGCTTCACCGCCGTATCCCATTCAACTGACATGTTTTTTGGGGGGAGTTAAAGGAACTGCATTCAAACTCAGACCCAATCAAGACGCGTCGCGACGCGCTATTCGTTTCTTGTTTTCTAACTATCATCATGGTGAGCAGGATTTCCCTACTTGATATAGAACGCTCTCAAATATGTCACAGTCCCAGACACCCAGACGTAACAAGCGTGCTAGATCTCCCGGAATACCCAGCAGTTCTCCTGCTCCACGTCCTACACCTCAGAGGCGCGATTCCTCATCTTCGTTACCCCCTTCATCCCCTCCAGCTCCGTTCTCGGACACAGACGATAGCCTAGATGAGCGTGAGGCGGTGAAAAATCTTGAAGATGACGAGGAAGATGGTGACGGTGAAGATTTATTTGTGGATGGCATGGAGGGGTAAGTCTCGCGCATATGATGGTCCTCACGCTCATCTTTCATTGGCTCATCAAAGAGATTATGCCACCAACGAGCTCCTTGATCGTTACTCAGACCGTGACATCGATGATGAAGGAGATTTCGAAGATATGTCTGGCATCGCACGTAGGGCCGCTGAGGCGAAAATGGATCGCAGAGATCGGTTAGAGCGCGCCGGTAAAGCGGGAGGTCGTGCTGCAGTTAGAAGTCGTGCACCTCGATTTCTGGAGAGCGACGACATGGATGACATGGATGACGAGGATGGTCTTGGCGTGGCTCGCATGAAGCGACGTACGCGTCGTCAATATGACGAACGCAGGGATTTGGATGATATGGATGGAGCGGATGACGTTGGCATGCTTCACTCCATGTGGTCGCTTTTGCTGACGTGACTTGCTTTCCAGGAAATTCCACTGGAACAACTGAGTGATATCAAAGCAAAGTCAATCGTCGAATGGATAGCCAACGATCGCGTTCGCCGTTCAATCGTCAAGCATTTCCGCCAATTTTTAATGACATATGTCGACGAGAACGGCCATTCAGTATATGGTCAACGTATCCGCAACCTAGGAGAGAGTAGGTGAATATGCCATGAATTTGTCGCACCCTAACAACCCTCCCCCAGCAAACTCTGAATCGCTCGAAGTGTCCTATCTTCACCTTGCTGTTTCGAAACCCATTCTTGCTTACTTTCTCACAAACTCGCCGGCAGCAATGCTGGTGATTTTCGATGAAGTGGCACTGAATGCAATCCTCGTTTACTATCCATCTTATGAACGTATTCATTCGGAAGTTCACGTCCGCATTGCCGATCTTCCACTCAGCTCATCCCTTCGTGACCTCCGTCGCTCCAACTTGAACAATCTTGTCCGAGTTTCTGGTGTCGTGACTCGTCGGACTGGCGTTTTCCCTCAACTGAAATATGTGAAATTCGACTGCCGCAAGTGTGGGGCAGTATTGGGTCCGTTTTATCAAGATGCAACCAAGGAAGTAAAGATCAGTTACTGCCCTAACTGCGAGAGTAAGGGTCCTTTCCCGGTCAACTCTGAGCAAGTAAGTCAAGTGATGGTTGACGTTTCTCTCGCTAACCGTCACTCTCTTCAGACCGTGTATCGCAACTATCAAAAGATGACCTTACAAGAGTCCCCAGGATCTGTACCACCGGGCCGTCTCCCGAGGCATCGCGAGGTCATTCTCCTTTGGGATCTGATCGATCAGGCAAAACCAGGGGAAGAAATTGTACGTGTCTATTAGTTTTCAATCGTTGTCAAGGGAGTCTCATTTGCAGAGATAGGAAGTAACTGGAATCTACCGGAATAACTTTGACGCGTCACTCAACTCTAAGAACGGCTTTCCTGTCTTCTCCACCATCATCGAAGCAAACCACATCAATAAAAAGGAGGACCTGTTCGCAGCGTTCAGACTTACTGAAGAGGACGAAAAGGAAATCCGAGCCCTCGCTCGTGATGAGCGTATCCGCAAGCGGATTGTCAAATCAATTTCTCCGTCAATTTATGGCCATGAAGACATCAAGACCGCCATTGCCCTCGCCCTTTTTGGTGGCGTCCCCAAGGATGTCAAACGAAAACATCCAATCCGTGGCGATATCAATGTTCTGCTCCTTGGAGACCCCGGAACAGCAAAGTCTCAAGTCTTGAAATACGTGGAGAAAACTGCGCACCGCTCTGTCTTCGCCACTGGGCAAGGGGCATCTGCTGTGGGTTTGACAGCCAGCGTTCGTAAGGACCCTGTCACCCGTGAATGGACACTCGAGGGTGGCGCGCTTGTTCTGGCCGACAAAGGAATATGCCTTATCGACGAGTTTGATAAAATGAACGATGCAGATCGAACCTCCATCCACGAAGCCATGGAACAACAGTCCATTTCCATATCGAAAGCTGGTATCGTGACAACACTCCGTGCTCGGTGTGCGGTCATCGCTGCAGCCAACCCTATCCGTGGACGATACAACCCCACTATACCATTCCAACAAAATGTCGAATTGACGGAGCCTATCCTTTCACGATTTGATGTGCTTTGCGTGGTGAAAGATACCGTAGACCCGGTCCAAGACGAGCTCCTTGCACGCTTTGTGGTTGGGAGCCACCTCCGCAGCCACCCAAAATTCACGCCCGAGGAGGAAATGAATGTCGGTACTACCCTCGATGCTGATGTACGTCACATAATGGCTGTCAGAAAGGAAGCTGGATCTAACACTCCGTTAGCTTATACCTCAGGATGTCCTTCGGAAATATATCATGTACGCTCGGGAGAGAGTTCGACCTCAATTGTACGACATGGACCAGGAAAAGCTCTCCCGTCTCTTTGTTGATTTGCGACGAGAGTCTTTGGCTACAGGCTCATACCCCATCACCATTCGTCACCTAGAGAGCATGATTCGGATGGCAGAAGCCAGTGCCAAGATGTGCCTTAGAGAGTATGTTCGTTCCGACGACATAGACTTGGCTATTTCCGTCGCCGTTGGCAGCTTTGTCAGCACGCAGAAACTTACCATCAAGAAAACGCTCGAACGGGTGGGTGAAGGGTGACGTGTGTGGACATGAAGAGCTGACTATTAGCGATAGAGCTTCCGGAAGTATGTCACACAAGCTCGCGACTACGAAGAACTGCTCGCCTTCATTCTTGGTCAGCTCGTCAAGGAGAAGGCGCGTTTCCATCAACTCCAGAGGCATGAGCAACCGGACTTGATAACAATCAAAGTCTCTGAGCTTGACGAAAGGGTGAGCGACGACCTCGTTATGCGTCACAATAGCTCACATCGGCGTAGGCAAAGGAACATGACATTTACGACACCTCAACGTTCTTGCATTCGAAATTGTTTGCAACTAACGGGTACAAGCTGAACGACCAGGTCATCGAGAAACGATTCCAAAATTGATCTCTTACCCACTAAAACCTTGTACGATTGTACCAATGCTCACTCACTTTTGTATGTTGTATTTCAGTATTGAGTAGTGATTATGAATGCAATAAATCAAACTGCTATATGGTGTCTATGATGTTCGTGAATCCTATGATAATGTCGAAGTTAGCGCTTGCTCTGTCGTTGGTGAGGTAGGGCTGTCTGAGGCGTCAAGGTCGCCTTCCGCCTTTTCGGTGGCCAAAGTTCCCGCAGGAGATTCCTCCTCATCGTCGTCCATGATTTCTGCAGCAAGATAAAAATGATATAGTGGTGTGTAGGCAAGCGTAGAATGACGTACCATCAGCATAAACTTCAGGATGCTCACGGAAACATTCCTGCATTGCCTTGAACTTTTCTACACAGTCGATACCCTTGGGATCCGCCTCAGAGTACACGAAACACGAGAACGCCGCCCGAAAATGTTCACCGCACGGTCCGTGCGCCATCCCTCCGAGACACGGACAGTCCCAATTGATTTCCCCCGTCTCCGGATTGAAGGCACCACCTGAAGACTCTTGCTGAGCGTCCTCCTCCTCTGCTAGCGTGCCCGACGATTCCGAAGAGGGCTCTTCGCCCTCGGTAGTTATCGTGACCGGTTCTGTCGCGTCGCTTGGAGGCGCGGACGGCGTTGGGGCATCAGAGGGTCTCCGAGGAGAGACAGACTTGGGTGAGGGCGAGGGCGACGCGGGTTGCTGCTGGTACGCTGAAAAGCGAAGTGTAAAAAACCATCAAGCTCTAAATACATATATCCCTCAAACGAAAACGTACAAGAGACGGCTTCCGAGTCAAGCGATATGTGCGGTATGCGCCGACCGTCGGGACTACTCCACGACCAGGCCAAGTAACCTGCAACGGCCGCCGACGCACCGAGCGCGTAGGCCGAGCGAGCGTATCGCGTATACGGTCGAGAGTTTGGGCCTGCTTGCGAATGTAGACCCCTGCGAAGGGGTAGACGCGCTAACTGACGGAACATGGTTCTCGGGGAACAAAGCAAAATGGCCACGAAATTCTATGCCGGTCTTAGTCAGCGCTCATTACCTCAGTGACGCTAGGCAAGAAGCTTAATCATCATGCATTCATGGCCCATCAGCCGACGAGTCGTTGCAACTAACTTATCGCGTCGACCCGAGTATCATATTACATGTTCCAAAAATTATCCTTCGAATGCGGCACACCTAATACCCATCTCTTGCACGGAACGAGGCAGAAAAGTTGGTTTCCAATCTGTAAATAACAGTATCAGGGTAGATGGCGAAACCGTCATTCGGCGTCGAGCCATTTGTCAGATTGGACCCAGCTTGCCTGAAGCGTGTCAAATAAGCACTAAAATCGAAGAATGTCATAGACCACGACGAACCAAATCATGGCACCCGTCAAACCTATGTCGAGAGCTGTGGTATACCAGTTCAAATATGTCTCGGTTTGGTTTTGATTTGCCAGGACACCAAATTCTTCCATAACCACGGGTTTGTTGTAAGTGGCTTGTGAGGCCCTGTGATTCTGGATCCATTCCGCGCCCCATGCGATCGGACTGTCGATGTTTAGGACACAATCAAAGCCATCGACTACATTCAGGACATACCTAGTAGTTTCGCTCCAAGTGAACTAAACAATGGCATGAAGGTAAACGAATATCCTGAAAGAAAGAAACTCTCGTACTGGATACAACAAGAAATGTGTCAGAAAAACCTGTTGGATGGGTTTTTGCGTGACATACATGAAATGTACCAAAGTCAAGAGTATCAATATTCATGTTAGCGTTGAAATCGATGCCTTGCGAACCGCTGAAAGCCCAACTTGTCAACAGGTTAAATCAAAGGCGGGAACATACAATTACTTGTAGGATGGATCTGGGTTTCCAGGATCATTGAACCATCCCTCATCGCCAAGTGTGACCATGTGGTTGCCGTCCAGTGACTTAATGTAAGTTGACATCGTTTGGGCCCAAGTAGTAATTGTCTCAGTTGTACAGTTTCCAGACGTGGCCCTAGAGCAGAATGACTTGAGGGCAATGACCGAAACCTGATACATCATCACTCACGGGGTAGATCCAGTACAACGGGGTTCATTTGCTTCATGTGGTGTCAGTTAACTCAGTCAAGGAAAAGAGGCACGGATTACCCAGCTCCCACGCAAAGATGGTGGGCTAGTATTCACCGCTTGGTGCTGTCACATCATTAAAACCCCTGCATAGCGGCGTCAGCGAAGGTCTACCAACATGCCATCCCAAACCTTACTTACCAAGTCCTGACGGTCGTAGCGCCAGTGGCAACAATGTTCTCGAAAGCGGTATTCATATCATCGTAACACAACCCGGGCCCAGTGAGACCAACCCAGTAGGAGTTGGACCTATGCCACATGCTTTTGTCGTCAAACGTTGGCATGAATTTCGAAGATCTTACCCAAAAAAAGTGTAAGGCTGTCCATCGAGATAAAATGCTTGTCCTTTCGTCGTCACGAATCCTTCAAGGACAGCGGGCTAATGGTTCGGTAAGTTCTTGATAGTAAGGATACTATAGTTCCGAGCGTGACCCACCGATGGAGCGACTAGAGCCAAAGATAACAGAGCGAGGCTGAGCATCACCGTGTCTCGCTATCGCTATCGTAATCGAAGCAGGGAACTAGAATGCATCGTTCCAGTTTTATATGTTACGATACGTCCTGGTTCCGAGTCTGGGACAAAATGAAGGGAAAAGTCCACGAACATGATCCGAGTCGTCGGTATTAATTACATACACGAGTTGCACCCCGACGAAAGCTCAGTCAGGCTCGCTTTGGTCGATAAAAATGAATTTCAGACTCTGTCAGATACCCTGGTGTCCTACTATCTACGAGGTTTGTTGCCACGGGATGGCAAACCCGGGCCGTCGGCGATAGCGACAAGTTTGCCTCTCAACACACTGGCAACCTCATAGACAGGCTGGTTTAATTTGCCAGTGGCCACCAGACTACGGTTTGCCACCCCGTGACCAACGAACCTCATAGACGGGCTGGTCACCAGCCAGACTATCTGTCAGACGTCAAGTGGTACTATCATCATTACACTGGTAGTTACCTTGTTTATGGCAAGGTCACTCACATGTGCTCACACGGGACAATTGTGGCTGAGACAGCCCGAATTTAGCACCCGTGGAAAACGATTACACAACACTCTATAGCTGCGCCCTCCGACTCCTCACCTTCAATGCCTCACCTCGTTAAAAATGTGTCTTTATCAAGTTTCGCCAATCTTCCATCTTCCAGGTGTACGAAATCGTAGGAACTCGCGAAGACGTGCCCGGACAAGGTTCGGAATTATATGCAGAGGGTCAAAAGCTGCAGTCCGAATCAACCGCATTCTGCAAGAAGCTCGACACCTGACCGCTTTGACACGTAGCTGTACGACGTCAACCGACGAGACATGTCCCTTTGCCCTAGAGCCACTGTCAGTGTGCTGTGCCAACAATGATACGGAGGAACGGATATACATACACAATTCACTGACATACTTGACTAGATGTGTTGCTGAAATGGATGAGTGGTGGGAAGACTCAGACGAAGCACACGCAGCGTGAAAACATGTACATGCTACATGATAATGAGACACTATAATGAGACACTCTGACCTACTAGTCCATGTGTCGGAACTGCTCGGCTTGTATTGTCAGCTATTGGCAGTCCCTTGACTGTCACGGTGTAACATCGGTGTTGAAACTTGAAACATTGACTGTTGCCCACCTACCATCTTCTCCAACATCCATCTCACTCAACATCATGGATTCCCTCCAATTCCCCTCTGATCACCTAGACCATTCAACTGTCATGACATACGTCAATGACCTTCTGGCAGGAGACCTAACAATTGGTCGAAGTAGGGGAACCAATCACGGCGTCATTCCCATCCGCCGAACCATCAAAGGCCAACGTTGTGATGAGTTCTATGTATCGTCTTTTTACAGGAAGTACCTGGAGCCTTGCATGTTCCGTCTCTATTCTCTTGCTGTTGTCTTGAAACACTGGGACAACCTCAAGCCAGTGACAGATCAGGCGATGACCACCAAATCCTGGATTACCCTCGCCCAACACTTCACATACATCAAACAAGTCTTCCTCATGCTCCATTTTGAGGCTCTCAAGGGCAACGTCAACAAGGCCTGGCGATGCTCCAATCTCGACCGCTTTTTGGTCACAGAGCTGGTGGTGAAGAGGCATGAACCCATCTATCTGTATGCCTATCGTGCATCTCGCCAGAATCATGACCCAAACATCAATACTTGTCCCCTGGATGACCTTGGTGAGACTCTTTGTTTTTTATTGTATCCATATCTCATGTTTTTCCCCCCTAGATCTAGGTGCCTACACAAAGGCACTTGGCATACTTTCAGGTGAAACCAGAAACTTCCGAATCGAACAGCAAGCTCGTTCTCTTCAAACTGCACGTACACTGGTCAAGCCACTCTTGGCTTACTATGACAACTCAGATAGGGTCTTGATTGGTATGTCCAACTCAGTTTTTTTCCTAATGCTTACTGACAAGGCTATACTTCAGCTGATCCATACATTTGCTTGTGGGCTGATCATGGCTTGTCAGTGGGCAATCCATTTGGGGAAGACGTGACAGACACAGAGGCCTCATCATCTGAGGATGGGGATGAGGATGAAGAAGGGGCAATGGATATAGACTGATTGAACATGATGCACCTCCAAGTCAAAATGACAACTGGAGGGTAAAAGTTCCTTGAGGGGGGCAAAAACTTTCTCATATTCTCTTTCCCATTCATGTATATTACTGAGTACCTATCTGCTTGAGGGGCCATCTGTAAAAGATCAGTGTGGACACCATCATCTTCCCCCTGTCACATAGACTTGAGTTCTCAATCATAGTATTAATTTGCAATGCAAACTTGACACAGTACATAGCACTAACACAGAACTACTACACTTACTCCCTATATATCACCTTCATCCAACCCATGTGCTCCATTATACCACACATGTTGTGGCATCCACGGTCCACCGTTGTCATGTTGTCAACATGTTGTCCACAACGTGCGTCATGTCATTGCACGAGTGAGGGAGAGGGTGAGGTGAGAAGGGCAGGGACGAGGATGAAGACGTGGGCTCACCATCAATGTCATGGTCATCATTGTGTCGTTGTGAGTTATGTTGTAGCATCCTCTGACATCATGTCTTGTTCGACGATGTGCGGTCGATCGTGTCATTGCACGAGCAAGGAAGAGGGTGAAAAGGGTGGTGACGAGGATAAAGACGTGGCTCACCATCAACATCAACGTCATAGTCGTCGACTCGTCGTTGTGTCGTCCCGACGACGCGTGGACGCGCGTTGTTGTCGCGTTGTTGCACGAGCAACAGAGGATAGCTAGGAGGGTGAGGACAACGAGGGAGTCGTGTGCTTACCTTCGAAGTTGTTGGCCCGTCGGCACTGTGTCGATGTCTCGTGTGTCGAGCGGGACGGGGACGAGCGAGGAGGGTGTTCAGTATGAAAAGACAAATGGGTCCAAAAGAAATGCGTTGAATCGCCGCTTGCCAAAACGGATATCTCGCTTTGAGCACACACCAGTGGTCCATGATAATCTACAATCCAGTTTACGGTATACAATGCTAGCAGCGAGTGAGTACGTTTGCGAATAATTGACCCAATTTCCTATCGACAGAGTTTCCCGGCGCCGCCAGAAAATTTAAATCATCTGCTTGCCCCTGGACCGCGACGACAACAACATATAGGTAAACAGTATACGCTTTGCAAAACATATTCACAGTCGAGCGAACTCATCATTTGGCCTAGAAATCATTTAAGCGGCAGATCAGTCACTCCGTACTTGAAAGACTCACTTGTTGCAGTAATTTTCCCTCCTTCGCCAAGAGCCCGTTCAGACACCTCGCGATGAGGCCTACGCACTCATCGACCTCGCTTCTCTCTGATTCGACAACTCTGTTGAGGATACGACGGAACCGATCTGGATGCCAGCGGAGCAACGCAGCACGAATCCGATCGCGTCGTGAATGGTTGGGCGAATGCGCAGGATGCAACAAGAACTCGGTGACTTGATCGGGCGTCAGCTCAGCCGCCCGCGCAGGCTCGGCCAACACCGGCCAGGGAATATCTCGAAACACGAGCAGCTCGGACGAGGGGGTGGAGGGGATGGAAGAAGATGAACTTGAAGGAGAAGATGGAGAAGAAGGAGAAAGAGGGGCGGACAAGGCAGCCCACCGCGACTCGTACACCTGCCATGCCTCTTGCACAGCCCGTTCCACCCGCGCCTGTTCCCTCCGCGCCTTCTCCTGAGCCCTCTCCACGCTCCGTCTCCGCTCCTCCGCAATCACCTCCCTTTCGCTGTCCCGTCTCTGCCGCACCCGAACTTGGATCCTTCGAATATCTTCCTGCACGACCCGTCGCCGCGCTTCCTCCCGCTCCCGCTCCTGCTCCTGCGCCCGTCTCCGCATCTCCGCCTCCCGGTTCATCCACTTGTGGGCTTCCGCTTCGTACTCGTACACCAACTCGTCCCGCATCCGCTGCCGCAGCTCCTCCTTCCCCATCGCCATCGCCATCGTCGGCCGCACTCTCCGCTCGTGGTGGTTCAAGTTGGAGCGGTCCGTGAGGTGATGGATCTGTTCGTCGACCCAGACTTCGACGCTCTGCTTCTGCACAGGTTTGTATGCGTTGCCCCTCGTCGGCGATGACGGTGGTGGTGGTGGTAGTGGTGGGGGGTTCTGTGACACACGCTGCCAGTGTGCCGCGGGGTCGGGAGGAGTGGGTTCGCAGCGATACGTCATGTTTGGCCGCGGAGGGAAGCGCGGTGGAGGCATGGAAAACGACGGCACGTTTCCGTCGCTCGTCTTGGGGCGAGCGCACGGCGCATAATAATAGTCATACGTCGTCGAGCTCGTCGCTCGCGAACGATACTGGCAGCCTGCTCCCATCGCAAAACACAGCTATCGCTGAGGAAAAGAAAAAGAAAAGAAAAGAAAAAAAATACAAGGTAGTCGATGGTATGACGCGAAAGAGAAATGTGGGTTTCAGGGGTGGCTGGCCAGGGTTTCTGTTATATCTTGGACTGGCGGCCAACACCTTGCCGCCATGGCATGATTAACACGCGTCAGAAGACTGATGCCCGGCCGCTGCGTGTTTGCCTACGTACTCGGCCTCATTGTGCCATTACTACGGCACCGACACGTTGGTCCACTTTCGTTCCTTCCCTGATCCGATTTGTGACACGCACAGCAAAACCACCCAGTGGTCGATTGATTAGTGATGGTAAATGGTATCGCTACGTCGCCGTATCTTCTACACAACTGCCCAAAGTAATACTAGTATGAAAGCCTACATCCGTCGACCCTGCGACGTTCGATGATATTACAGTAAAAAGAAGAAGAAGAGAAAAAAAAAGGGAGACACCGTTTGATTGATTGTTTACATGGAGCAAAACCCGGAATCGCTGATATACTCTGCAGAGTCCTCCTTTTGGGAGGCTGCCTCGAGTCTGACCAAATCTGTTCGAAATGTAAAACACAGCTTGGAAGCGAGATATGGCGGGGTGCTGCTTACTGAAATAGGAATGGGCTTGGGCTTCCCGCGCTGTAAGCCGTTTCTGGTGATCGTATCGAAGAACTTTATCCAAGAGATCCAATGCCTCGGCGGTGACTAGGTGGTGGTTGTCGGGACTAACGTAACGTGACCAGGGTTGTTTGGGGTATCTGTGAAGGGAGGGCCAGGTCAGCTCGAGAACGCCCTCATCCAGGTCCACTCACACTTGCAAAAGACTGTCGAGATCGGTTTCAAAGGGTATACCATACGTCCTCAACCACGCATCGAAGCTATCTGTACCAAGAACTCTCAGTATCTTGAGCAATTGATCATCGTTGTCCACTCCACGGAAGAAATGCTCCTTGCGGAAAATCTGACGCAACGTTACGTTGAGTAAACCCCACACTCTCAATTAATAAAGCCGGTCTGGCAACGGCTTTACTCACC
>JBBPOJ010001484.1:0-13345 GCA_038091395.1 Leccinum rimulosum | reverse complement strand
GAAACAATGTCAGCGTGAAACTGCATGAGGTGACTGAACAACATCGACCGACCATATCGTCATCGTCATTGCAGTACCCGCACTCGGAGCAATCACGTTGCAAATAATGTTGTACTTCTTGCCTTCGAATGCAAGCGTCTTCGTAAGCCCTATAATCGCAGCTTTGGCAGAGCAATACTTTTCAAATGTGGGTTAGATAACGAGGCAGCCGACAGTCAGCACGGCTCACGTTTGTCTGTCCAAAGTTTCCGTCTAGGAAATATGATCTCAGACTGAAAAATGACAACATGTGCGTATATCAGACTCACAAATACCGACTTGCGAACTCGTCGTCACGATCCGTCCATACTTCTGTTTCTGGAACACGGGCCAAACGGCTTTCGCACACTAGCATGGGCGTCAGCAAACCTTCGACGTCGTCCAGGATACCCGAGAGACTAACCTTGTAGGTAGCTCTAAGATGGATCGCCATCACGAGATCCCACTCTTGCTCCGACATGGCAGTAAACGAACGATCTCGCAACACGCCCGCATTCGCCACGAGAATGTGTACAGCGCCAAATGCGTCCAAAGCAGCCTTGACGATGCGATCGCCCTCCTCTGCAGAGCAAATAACCGGAGCCGCTTTGCCGCCAGCTACGAGTTACGAGTTACGCGTTAGAATTCACATCCAGGGCAGCAGTCCATTCACCTTGTCGGACTTCCTCGCATACCGCGTTGGCACCCTTTTCGCTGACGTCGTTCACGACCACGTTGGCTCCCAGTCGACCATACATGAGCGCGTAGGCACGCCCAAGACCCGCACCAGCTCCGGTAATGATGACAGTTTGACCATCGAATCGAACCAGTGGCGTCGATTGAGCATTTGACGGTAGAGTGGAAGCGAGTTCAAGCTATCAACACGATAAGCCATAGTCCTTTCATGTTTGAATGCATGACATACCGTACTCTCGACGTCTGCGGGAGACTCTGGACTATAGGTTGTTTAGAAGAAGTAAAAATATGGATACGGCGTGCACTCACTATCTTGGGTCCGAAGAGTCGACGACTTCCGACCACTTGAGCTTGACCTGAACGCTTATGAGTTGACGCCAAGCCCGGAGACACAATGGTCCTCACCGCAGAAGGTGTGAACGTCCCATCCGTCTTCCAAATCGCACCCTTGCTCCTCTCCCACCGATTCTCCGCGATGAAGCCCGCTCCGACTTCAAACACACGTCCTGACGCGTTCGGACCCTCGGGGTGACAGACTGCAGCGACGAACGGTGCTACGAATTCGGGCTAACCAACAAGAGATCGCGTTCAGCCGTGAGTGCATCGATCATCCACAAACCCATCCCACCTTCAACTTTTCGAGAATCTCGGGCGGCATGATAGTTTCTGTCATCCTTGATGCGGCAGCCTGTAATAAAACAAGTCCCGACGGAGTCAACACGCGTGTTACAGATGAGACACAGAAAGAAACCGCACAGGTGCAATCGCGATAGCATTGATATTGTACTTGACGCCTTCCCTTGCGAGAGCCTTCGTGAACCCGACCAAACCCATCTTTGCCGCACTGTAGTTTGCCTGGCCAAAGTTGCCTATCACATTCGTGGGGTAGGTACACGTGTGAACGACCATGCGACAGTAAAAGAGAATGAAGCGTACCATAAATGCCCGCAGCACTCGACGTGTTGATGATCCGCCCAAACTTTTGATTGCGGAAATGCGGCCACGCGGCCTTGGTACACGCAAAAGCGCCCTTGATGTGTACCGCCACGACCTGGTCGAACTCGGCGTCCGACATGTTCTTGAACCTACAGGGCGAGTCTAACGACGAAGGAATGAAAGAGCGGACGCGGACGTACCCCTTGTCTCGCAGGATACCCGCATTGTTGATGAGAATGGTAACGCCCCCAAAGGCGTCGATGGCGCTCTTTATGACCGCCGCACCGTCCGTCACCGAAGACGTGTTCACTACAGCGCTGCCGCCCGCTGAGCAATCCGATCACAATTACAAACACCACGCGCAAGATGCAACGTCGCAGTAGGACGCCCCATCAGAACCAAATCCCGAGTTAGACGTGAACCGGCAAGGAGTCAACGGCAGAACAAAGTCACGTTAGGACAAGTCAATACATGCCCATGCCACAAACTAAACGAAAGACCAACCCACCTCGTTTGATCTCGTCGACCACCTTCTGCGCCGCCTCTGCATTAAAATCGTTCACGACCACATTCGCACCGCGCGATGCAAACAAGAGCGAGTAGCTAGGAAAGAGAGGTATGATGTTTCTATAAGGCAGAGCGACTCGAAGAGACGCACACTTTGCCTAATCCACCGCCTGCGCCGGTCACGACGACGGTGTAGCCTTTGAAGGACAACTTGGACATACTTGAATTGTGGGTGATGCGAGAGTATGTAGCACCGGAACTTATTAGGAGGCAGAGAAATCACATGTGGACGGGTCGGCGCTAGTTCGGCAAGACGGAGAATAATAATTATTGATGAGACGACGACGACGATGACGAGACGAGTAGGCACCCGGCAGCTACTACGTGCTACACAGTGACGCGGAAAATTGCTCCATAAGAGCACCAAAGCGCACAGGAAACAACTATGTAGAAAGCGCTCGGGCAAGTTCAATACAAAACCCAATCGGAATAAGAAGCCGACAACTGTCAGGCCGTGGAGAATAAGGTGAGCCAGTAATGATATGAAAATAAAAAAACCGTTAAACACAAAGAAAACAAAACAACCAGGGACTGAAAAGAGAGAGAACGAGAGGGATAGAGGTGCATGGCATACAATTGTCTGCGAACGAATGCCAAATATGCGTGTGGCATAGGCAAAACCAGCATGTATACGCAATTAGTTGGATACGATGTGTTTCGCAATAGTGCGCAGCGGCAAACAGATGATGGAAAGATGCAGGGAGGGATGCATGGAAGATAGCAAGGCAAGAGTAACACATAGGCAGATAAGACATGAGACTAGAGTGTGTAATCAGACATTGAGATTGCGGATGAATGCGAGGATTGGAAACAGGACGTCGAGCACAGGATGAGATAAATCTGGAGATGTCGTGCGAGATACTGAGCAGCGCTCGGACGAAGCTGCGGTTTACTTCTTGAGCACCATTTCAACCTCCTCGCCGCGACTCGAGTTGTTCTTGGCCCATTCGATAGCGAAGAGCGATGCCTTGAGGAATTTCTTGTGGGCGTACTTCTGACAGACGTATTGCTGGACAAAGTTCTCTTCTAGGACCTTCTCGCAGATCCACTGGTGACCGGGTTCCAAATGTTCTGCGACGAACCCAGAATGGTAGACAAACGCTTCGTTCTGGAACAAATCACATGATCAATTATCAGGGGAAATGCAAAAAAAAGATCCGCATTCGGTTCTCACCCAGTCACCACCGAGCATCTTCCTCGCACTGTACATTGAGACAGCCGCGATGAGACTCGGCTTGCATCTCAAAAAGCGGTGGTCCAGAAGGGTAACCTCGGCCAGGAACTTGCCCAACGTCCTCGTCTGAATGTCGTAGTCGTCGGCCTTGCTAATCTTTCGCATCCAGCTGTACGGAGAACAGTATTGCGAAACCTTGAAGTCCAGGGTCTGCAACACAATACGCTCTCCTTTGAGGATCTCTTCCTTGGTGTAGCCGTTCTCTGTCATGAAGACAAACTCGTCGACTGACGGCGCCAAGATCTCTTCGTACTTTGCGGCGATGAACATAGCGGTAACTCCGACGAGCTGAAGCTTGACGAGGGAGACGACTCTCCTGGTAAGGAAACGATCGACGATATTGATGGCGATCCAGAGGGTCTCCGGAAGCATGTGCCAACGCAGGTGCACTTGAAGTAGCCAATCGACCAGGGTCTGTCGCATGGACCATGTGATCTCGTTCTGCCCGTCCATGTAATCAGGGTTGGGCATCACGTCCTCCTGTCGAGGAACCGATCAGCGGGCGAACGCTCGGTTAACAGGCGAAAGCTTACCTCGAGGTCCGACATGTACTTGAAAATCTCGTCCGAGTACTCGGACACCATTGTGGTGTCAAAAATGTCAACATCGTCTTGGTAAGTTCGCTGAACGTCGGTTACTTGTTTGTAGTGTCTCATGGCCTTTTCGGTGTCGACATCTGGCCAGACGCACGGAGACTTGGGTCCGGCGCTGTCAGGCTCGGGGACATTTTCGTTGCTGACGCCGGTTTCTTGAACTCCTACCATGTCTTGCTCGTCCTTCTCTTCGAGCATGTCGATGAGCTCTGACTCTGAATCTTGAACTTGTTCGATATCCATTTCAATCTCTTTCTCTTCGACGACCTGGGTGGGGAGGGCTACTGGTACAGCGGTTTCCTGCCGCGACATCCGCTTGAAGACGGATGGTTTGTGTGCGCGTGCGGTAGATATGCGAGAGGCATTCTCTGTTCGACCAGGACCCGCTGGGATACGTTGTGGGCCGGTAGCAGCTGCCAGCGAGGAGGAGCGGGTACGCTTCACTCCCTGTTCTGCATTGTCCTTGAGGCTCTCTTTTGCAGCAGCCTTGATAACATCCTGCAGGCGCGCGACTTAGCGAGTTGTGCGGGTTCAAACGCTCATCCACTAACCTTACGGTTGACCGCGGTGGTAGTGACCTCACCGAGAGCGGGTCGCTGTGAGCCGCCCTTGAGACCGTTCAAGATAGCGGACGCGCGCGAAGTACTGCTGGCTGTGACGCCCGAGCCTTGACGAAGGTGTCTACCGGTGGCGTTCTCGTCGCCATTTACCTTGCGCTGAGCGCCGATGCGGGTTCTTGTTGGTAACTTGTTACGATAGGTGAGTGTATGTATGAAAGGGTGAGCGAGGGTGGACTTACGCGGGCATTGTTGGCCATGTTAAAATGCTACAGACGAGGTTGTCGAAGCCAGACTCAAGGAGATACAGAAATAAATGGGGAGAAGAAGAAAAAGAAGAAAAAAAGGCTTGTTGGTTGTTGGAAGAGAAAGAAAAAAGTGTCAGCCTCGGTCGAGTTGAGACTTGAACAATTGTCGCGTACAACGCGAACCACTCACGTGATCCAAAAAAAACACTCCAAAACAGACACGTCGCGTCGCGTCCAATTCAATTTTTAATCTCTACGTACACCCGCATACATCCGATCCTCACTCCATGATCCAACAGCATTTTGGCGCATCCCAAGCCCAGCACGGTGTGCGGTCGGGTGGACCTCTATCGGTTCCACCAGCCCGTCATCCGTCGCTGAGCCGAGCGCGGTACCAGGCTGCCATCCTTGCTTCAGCAGAAGCTGCCATCCGACATTGTGTTCTTGTAGTGGTACAGAGGGACGTTCTTCTTCTACCAGGGTGGACGGAGTGCGTGAGGGCTCGTGGGATGATTTCGCAGGCCCTAGGGAACTGCTGCGCGGGCTCGGCACGCCTGGGCTGTCGAACTGCGAGGTGGGGTGCATGGCACGTCGCCGTGCGGACCGGTCAACGTAGGATGCTGGGGACGGTGTGGAGGCCGGGTGTCGTGCGAGCAGGGTGTGTTTGAGCGACGTCAGCGCCTTTTTGGCGTCTTGCGTGTGGTGGGCCATACTATCGGCGGGCCGTTTCTCCGCCGTGCGAGCGCTTTCCTTGGGGACGGCAAACAAGGGAATGACGCCCTGGTCGGTGGACGTGCACTCGTCACACGGCGCACGGTCCTCGTGTATGTGACAGAGAAAGGTGGTGCTACCGACAATCAGCCGGTCAAGGTGGTGCAACGGACGCGGTATACTCGCCATGCGCGGAGGAGAGAGACGGACCGGCTCAGCGCCTGACTGGACGAACGTGCCGTGCTTGGATCCCATATCCACCACCGCCCATTCCCTTCTTGCCTTGTCCCAGAACACCGTCGCATGCAACTTCGACACTGGCATCTCCTTCAGTCGTATCCTCGGCGTCTCGCTTCCCGTGGGACCGACATCCCGTCCAATTTGCGTCTCCTCGTAGGCGTCGAGCACGGCAAGGCTGAGATCTTTGTGCAGGATGGATGTCTGCAGCACCCTGAGCCGCAGCGGAAGCCAGACAGGGATAGAACGTTCTGAATCAGGGTCATCACTGCAACTCTGCCCGTGTTCGCTGTCCATGATCTGCCCGAGAGCGTCACAAGTGGACTACAAATTTAAACTCCGATCCATCCTTCTTGCATGGATTCATTCAACGAGGCAAGTGTGCTGTTTCCGCGATACATTCATATTAATATGGTCAACAGGATCTCCTTCTCCCAAAGGAATGGCTCGTCAAAGTAGACCCCCAGACCTCGACCCCTTATCTCATCGTTCGTGCTTTCTGGCTTGTTTTCATTCGAACACTCTGCCACAACTCTCATTGGGCAGAAGTTCCATTCTTCGACAGTGGATCTCACCTGCTGCATCATGATTACTGACACAAAACGAACCTGGGTGGAAGGTCAGTCCATCTTTGTCGGTCATTAGCCACGCGAATTTCCTCTCTATTTCGTCCCCCAGCGTTGTCAAGCAAGCAGTTCGCAAGGCGGTGGCGTGAATGTAACGAACCGGTCGATTCACCATACCTCAACGACGACGAGGAAGAGGCATGGCGAACACACTCCCTTGATCTCTTATCTCGTGTACATACTCTTGGCGGCATGCCGGAACTCTCGTTTGAAGTCGTCGAGTCTAAATTTGGGGTACTCTTTCCCCGAAGCTCGCGGGCTGTCTAATCACTGATGCGCGACGTTGCCAGGATCTTGCCTTTCAAATGGAGTGCAACGCGTTCAAGTGGCGCTGGGAAACCATATTCGTTGGTCACAAAATCTCGGCAGACATTCTATCAAAGCACCTTATCATGCCTATGATAACCGCGAACCATCTCGCATTCTCATCTCCAGACGTCGTCGGCGATCTCCCTCACACCGATCTCGACAAGGTAAAAAATCGTTTCCAACCACGTGGATTCACAGCGTTTCAGTTCTGACTGGGTTCCGTATTCCTCCGCTCTCAGGCTATAGACAAGCTCGCGCGAACCGCACGTAGAGCGGTCGACACACACGTTAAGAATGCATTGTCGAAACCACGTCTGGCCACGACAATTAGGCGCATAACCGCAGTATTCAATTTCATTTCGGACCCGCGTGGGTTGCTCATACTCCCCCATCGTGCCACTCTCTTACATGCATTATCTATAGCCAATGTATCGACTGACGCCGTCTCCCCGGTACTACTACCTCTGGAGCCGATGCCAAAGATGAGAAAGTCGTCTGAGCTCCTCAAAACCACGCATACACCCACGCTGGAACTACATGTGGGTCCTCTTGTCGTGTCGAGATCCCAACACGGCTGACCGAACACCAAGGATCGTCGTGTAGTCTCGACCAGCTCCAAAAGAGCAAGTGTTGCACCCTCGCGAAGGTCGAGCCCCCCTCCGATCAAACGCGCCGCAGACTCCGGCTCAGCCACAGAGCCGGAAGACGATTCCATGGTCCAGCCATCACGGCCAATTCCGGGGCCAGGGTCCGTCGTAGATCAACAACCTGATATACCCATGCGGTCTCCGACGCCATCAAGGGAAAAGGAACGCGAACGCGAAGCTCCGTCTCACTCGGGCAATTCTCGGAGCCGGAGCGTCACAAAGGCTCCACCGTCTGATACGGATTCGTCCCCTGCGCGACCCGTCAAGAAGAAGTCGAAAGCCTATGCGTCTTCTTCGGACGAGGATAGCGAAGATGAACCGGGGAAAAAGCCTGCTCTATCCAAGAGAGTAGGGGCTGGACTGCGTCAGCCCATCAAGCGTGGGGGCAAGCGGTTTTAAATTTCATGCATGCAGATCACTTCAAAACGACAGGGTTTTGATTGTCATGATGGCAAGCGCCTGGTTTTGGCACAGGATGTTGCAGGGTTCTTGCCGTCATGCATGGATCGCGACGGACGCACTGCTGCATTTGTTTGCTTGGTGGTGGTAGTGCACGACGTGTTGCGAGTGTCTGTACCATGACGGATGACCACATCCCGGTTTCTAATCGGAGCATTCAATGGTTCCGTCTGATCTCGAACCACCTACGGATTGCAACGCCAGTGTCGTTCACAATGCTTGGTTATGAATGCCGTTCATGTAGGTCGGCGGTGCAGGGCTTCGTACTCACCGCGATTCGTGATAAAAGATCATCCTCGTTTGCACCCTGGCCTGGCCTCGTGGGTGGTTGTTATCCCGACCGTCTCGCGATACACTAGAAGCAGGGAACGATGAACATGACACGCACCACGGGCTCCGAATCGATCAAGCGGTCGATGGATCTCATGTCGAATATTTCTTTATTTTTATTTTTCTAGATCTTTTTTCGATGCAAACAACGCATACATACTTACATCCATTTGGACTAGCCTCAGGTTCCAAACAGTGGTCGTGGAGAAGCTCGTTTTAACCGACCCGTAAGTACTTATTAACAAGCTGAAACCTGGCCTGAATGCTGAACTATTTGTTACCTCAAGAAAAAATGATCGAGGCAGTGGACGCTTGCCGATTCAGGATTCAATTCAACAGAAACTTTAGAAACTCAGACACGGGTTAACGAGTACTCGGCGCAGACGGTCAAGCCACGCCGACACTGCCAATTTAGCCCCAAGCTGAGCGATAAGCTAAGTTCCATCATGACTATATGCACAATATATCGACCCATTGATCGAAAGCAGAAGCCGTCAGGGTGGGTAATCAGGTCACGGTAAATGTAGGTCTAAGTTCCGTGCGTACTACGTCCTGCTCGCCAGCACTGCTCCATTCAAGTTCAATCGATCGATGATCGATCCCGATCCAACTAGAGGACACTTGTTTTGATACGGGGTCCTAGTCCGCCTTTTCTTTCTTTGCCTGCTCCAAAGTCGCTTCGAGCACGGTTGCTGCGCGAGCCACACGGGTTCATATACACATATAGTTAGACTAGGATCGCTCGGGAGGAGAAAAAGGGGTAAACGCAAAAAAGGGGGGAAAGGCAACACAACGTCGACTGCGTACGTACGTACATATTTCCGATGTTACCGTGATGTGTTTAATAATCGCATTCGTTGGCGTGATCATCATCATAAATAAGGCTGTACTGTGCTAAAATAATGAATGAAAATGCACAGCTAGGCCGATGTTGGGAGTGCGCATGCAAGTATACATGAATGAACACCGGTAAAAGGCTGTCACTAGGACGTGTAACTTACTGTTAGAATGACTCTCTCGTTATGTAACTTTGATCATGGTTCAAACAAACGTTTTCGATTCGCTTTGAACACGTTGCTTCAATCAAGTCTTCTGCATCTGAGTCTTTCTGGATTTTTAGTTTTAGTTTTAGTTTTATTTTATTGCATGTCGATTGGATCGCTACGCATGTGCGTCGGAAACGCGTGACAACTTGGTAATAAGAAGGGGGGTACATACATACTCGATTCATTATTCGTAGTCTGTAATCGTTATTATTATCACCCTCGTTTTAAATAGATAGATGTACATTGGTCCTCGTTTACGCCGCCATCTCGAGGTTTATTGAAGTGGTTGGTTCGGATCACATTGGGCCCCACCTTCACCCGGATCCTGGTACCATGACCCACTAAAAGGGCCGTTCCAACTGTAAACTCTCAAGCCACCTCCTGGATTGGCGAACCGCCCAAGCCAAAACTCGTCCGAAGCGGTGACAACGACGTCACGGGGCACGCCGCCTTCAGGGGGTGGGGGGGAGGAACAGCACCACTCTCGATCACGTAAAAACACAGAAATTACGCAATGAGGACGACAGTACAACGACATAGTACTAGACGCAACAACACATGAAAAGATCATCATCCTCTATTCGTTCAGGGCTGTGGCATTACGGTCCGGAAAAAAAAAGGGGGGGGGCAGGCACTGAGCTCTCCTTCCCGTACCCCATATAACGCACTGGACGGCGGCGGTGCGGCGGTGGTGGCAGTGGCGATAGTGGCGGCAAAAGGTGGCGAAGGAGGCAGAAGTGGAGGTCGGGGACAAGCCAAGAGCGCGCACATCCGGCGTGCTGTGTTACCGCCTGCACGTCACCAAAGACGCTGGTCTGGGAATTGGCATCCCTCGCACTTGGTTTGGAACAAGTTGCGTACGCGTCTGTAGTCGGTGAATTCCTGGTGAACGAGAACGAGGATCGCCGTCAGGAAGAAATGCGAGGATGAAACTGGGACGCGCGACGCGGGAAAAAAGGAAAGAAGAGAAGGAGAGGACGTACGGAGGCACATCCACAGTTTCGCGCCGTCTTGTGCATGTGTGCTGAGCTCAGCTTGCATCTCGGAGAACCACAGTCGATCGTGATGCCTGTTTGATAGAGACGAACGTAGTGCTGGATGTGGACAGAAGTAAATGTGAGTTCAGTGTCGGCCGGAAGAGGCTTACCCCACAGCCCCTGTACTGATCACCGAAGCTACGATAACCAAAGGTTTGAACGTGTAGCGGCTCACGACAGAACCAGAGACTTACCATTCCATGCTGCACATTTTCGGTTGGGTTCGGCGGACGACGACGAGGAGAAACGAAAGCGCAAAGGTTGGCGGAGAGGTATGAAGAAAGGCGAATGGTGACGAAGGTCTGTGTTTGAAGACGACTCTGGATAGCTTGGTAGACAAACGGGTCACAGGTTTTATAGCCTTGCATGGTCAGTTAGGATTTGGTAAGAAAGTACGCCTTCGGGGAGCGGAATCCAGGAGCGTACGAAGTGATCGTGGGAGAAGTGATAATGCGAACCATGTTGTGGAGGCCGCGCTTATTCGAGGGAGGGCAAGAGGAGCCATGTCGAAGCTGTGCTGAAGTGCACGCCCTGATTTTTCCCTTGCGGGAGCAAGATCTGGAAAAAAAGTCTGTGCTTGCGCTGTGGAGGTGCCACGTCGTCAAGGTTGTTTGATAAGAAGACCGAAATGGGCAGGAAGGGGTAAACTGGCACGAGGTCGGACGAAGGGCATCGCACATCCCCTCATGGAAAGCAGCCTGCCAACCGGCTAGGAACGCGAGCTGAAAAACCTACCAATGAACAGGAAACAAACGCGCGCCGCGCCGTTTAACCATTTAATCGATCGCTGATGAACACAGATGGATCTAGGACACAGAGATGCAAGGCAGTGCTAATTCCGTCCGATGGCCTGTAAAATTGACCGAGCTGCGAGTCCCGACCACGCCCGGACTGGCTTGCACGCCCGGGTGGTGAGCATGATCGATGAGGGTGAATAATGAGAAATTTGGGCCTCAACGATGATGGATGATTTGAAAGCTGCCTGCCCCCCTCGCTCCATGATGGTCGGCGTAGGCCATGGCCGACAACGTTGCGTCCCATTGCGGCGAAGGTTGAGAAGGTTGGGCGGTCTTCTCCGAGTCGGAACTTCAGTGGTCGGCGTCTGGCCCGGTCAACTGCCAACGCTATCATATCGATTCAGCCATGATGGCACAACGCGAAGCAAGCTCAGCGTCTTCATGTATCACTGGCACCGCTGACGCATAATCAGCACGGAGTCCCTGATGGTCGATCGTGGTGGTCGTGGGTCCTCCCAGGCGGCCAAATTCTCAAAAGCCACTGACGTCGCGTTCCCACTGGGGCTAGCTCATGTCATGACTGTTCTCTCGTCAAATTTATTTTAGACCCCGGCGTCCTGTCAGCTTTTCCCTTCGCCCACTACCATCATAACTCTGGCAAGACCACCGTCAAGATCGGGATCACCGCTTTCAGTTGCTGCTGCTGCTGCGAGTTTCAAATGTGTCGTACACGGTGCACCCAAGAACCGCTCCGAATCATTTCATCTGTATGAAACAGGAAGAAGGACGGAGGAATTCGAACCCATGTCACCGCCGTCGCATTACTCGCAAGCATTGAACGAGGGGGCGCACAACAAAAACCCGATCATCAAAGAACCTTCAGGCTCCTCTTCTTCGGCTCCTTCGGCTCCTGGGCCCCACGACCCCTCCATGAAGGTGAGAATCCTACCCCTGGCTGATCCACGCTGCAAGACTCCATGAAATCGAGTTGGCCCACAATGCGGCCAAGTATTAGCCGTGATCCGGGTCTTCCCAGTCCTCATGGTCATTGGTCGCTCGACACGCCAAAAACATAACTGGCCTCGTGGCTCCACTGAATCTCTACACAAATCGTCACGTTGACCGCTGAGCATTCGTGATGTCCCGCCGGCGCAGACCTGCTTCGAACCCCATAACGTTCTTCTCCATTACCAAGCGAGTAATCAAGTTCGGAGGCATACTACATAATGTTCAGCGCGTACTTCATATCGTTTACGGCGGAAGGTTATACATGACCTACAACTTACGTCGTCTACTTCTCAACAGCTGTCTTGGCGGAAACTGCCGAAGCAACACGGTGTCTCTAGAACCTCTGTCATTCATCCCAATGGAGCCGAGAGCAGGTCCTTTGATGAACGTGCGAGCTTAGCTTACACAACTGGACCTTGTTTCGCGGGAAATCCCCTACTCTACTGCGGGCCCCGTAGAGATTTTCAGGAGAATCTGCTCTCTCTTCTAGCTCCTGTGTCTCGAGGTTCGAATTGCGATCCTGTACCATCATGCAGTCAGCAATGGTCGCAAGACTCACTCGACTATTTTCAAGCATGGCTGCGAATGTGGATCGATAAACGTGATCGATCATCCTCCGCTACTCAAGCCATCCGGGCTTGACCTTGGCTGGCATTTCTAATATCATCGCGACATTAGGTCAGCCTGATCGCAGAAATTGCCTGTTGGACGATGATAACATGAGGCGAACGCCGAAAGAAGATGGCCCCGCTTGTCGACTGTCATCGATTCATCGCTGCTCTTGAACTCAGATACTTCGGAAGTTGTCGCTCTCGCCAGTCTCGGTATTTCTGCCTCCAGGTTTCATCCATACAGACGTCTTCTGCCGTGACTCGGGTTCTCTTTCTTCGATGCGCATACCCTTGTTTGCCTACTCTGCCACACGGCTTACGCATGTCTAATGACGTTGCTTGCAACACGCACAGGAGCTGCGACGTTTAGTCGTTCGTTCTGCACGTAAAGGAAATCAGGGAACCGTCAAAATGGCCGCCTGGACACTCTCCCATCAATCTTTTCCGATCCCCGTCCGCCAGCTGTACTCTGAAAAGAAGAAGAAGACTCATTGGCTGCGCGCACCTTTTTTACTCACGTCCAGACGGTGGAAGACACAAGTACCGATTGCAGCACGAAATTTTATTGGATCAACGTTTGCTATCATTCTATCCTGTCCGTTAGGTGCCAATTTGGATGGAGTACTGTGCGCAATCAAATACGAATCCATTTCGTCACGTACCGCTGTGGTCGCACGTAAAAAAGACACATGTACCAATTGACGGCGGTGTTGGGCACAGATAGATGTCCTGAAAACC
>JBBPOJ010001483.1:0-13345 GCA_038091395.1 Leccinum rimulosum | reverse complement strand
GCCTACGTAGTGAAATGAATCATGTCTTTTTGCTACACCATGTGCTAAGGATGTATGTAGACTGAACAATATACTTAGTACATACACTGTTTCTGATCAGCACGGCATCCAAAAAACGCGGTGAGGTGCAGAAAATTGAAAACCGCGGTGGCATAAACCGCGGTGGCACATGAAAACCGCGGCGGGATTAAATGTGCACCTGTTCCGCCATAGACGCGGGCAGTTTTAAGATCGGCAACTCATGAATCAGAGGACGGAGCAGCACGGCTTACCAGACAAGTCGACCAAATCCAGATGAAAACGAAAGTTGGTGGGCCGATCGAGTTTTCTCGCCTAAAATCCGCTTGGGTTTGAACTTCTCTATCAGGTTTGATTGTAAATTTGCAGAGGTCGGAACATTTCCGGCTGATGTCTGAGATTTTCGTGCCTGTGAGCCCTTTTGTAGGGTACCTGAATGTTTGAGGGGCACAAAACCCTCCGTTCGTAGAATCTTGTCGGCATTTTTCCCGCGTTACGTTCAAACAGTGCTTGGAGCCACAAATGGGCCCAAATCACGCCTTCCCTGGCGACGAGGTTCACACCAAAAGTTGCATTACCGGTCCTTCGTCGCCATGACCTACTGGGCGGTCTGTGACTTGACGCAACAGAGAGGTGATTTAGATCATCTTGCAAGCTCCGATTGGCTATCACAGGCACAGGGCGGGGCAGCTACTTAACCCTTGTGATTTATTTGAGTACTAGTAGGTGAGCCATCAAATCGAGACTAATTCAACACAGACACTGTACATATCAAGGACCACCGGCGGATGAATGAGGGTCACTGGCAATGGGATCTTTGCCTCGCGATTCTGTTAACAATCCTGCTGACAACGGCGACCTCCAAACCCCACGCGTTTATGTCGAGGGGACCTGGTTGTACGGCGCGTTCGCCGCTTCTTTCCTCTATGGAATCATCATCGTTCTCTATGTCATGTGCTTCCATTCCCTATGGTGTCGGATCCGCTCTCATGACGGTACTCGAAAGAAGCAATGGTTTTTCCTCATCTACGTCAACGTAGTCTTCGCACTGAACACCGTGTTTATCACCATCAACTCACAATTGAACAATCTTGGTTTCATAAACAACAGAAATTACCCAGGTGGTGAGTCCTTTCGCAGACATTCGCAAAGCGTGATCATCGACTTCCTATTTATGTAACTGGCACCCCACCAGGTCCCGGCGCTTATGAATCACACACATCACCTCCAACTATGGACTTCCCTTTTATTGTTATGAATTGGTGCGCAGACGGGCTTATGGTGAGTCGCTGGCACCATTAAATTGCCTCTGGCCCTCGATGACGGATGAACTCTTGCAAGATGTGGCGCTGTCATGTAGTATACAGAGATAGCAGGTATCATCTTTTGGTAACAATGCTCGGATGCTTGATGTTATTCGCGTCCGTGGGTGAGTTGTTTTGTTTTGTTCTGGGTCGAGTTGACTCACGACAATGTTCTTCTGTGATGTTTGCAGTTACGGGCTCCTTGTGGGCCGTCGTCGTGTCAGGGTCTGTGCCATCCTCGGCTGATTGGATGTCCCCCAACCTTTTTCTTCCATATCTCAGCGTTTCCCTGTCAATAAATGTTCTTGTCTGCACTCTGACGGTCCTTCGTCTTATGTACCACCGAGCATGCATCTCAAAAGCTTTTGGCCCCAAATACGGTGTACTGTATACCAGCATTGCTTCGATGATGATCGAAAGTGCTGCCGTATACGCAATCAGCTCCTTGTTGTACCTCATCTCATATGGTGCCAATAGCCCACTTGACAACGCATTTTGCCAAATCCTAGGCGAGGCACAGGTGAGTTGTGATTCTTTTATTCTTTTATTTATTCAGGTAGTCGTGACTGATTTGGGTTGATTCCCTGAATTTGTATCGCATGCTGCCAGACCATCGCTCCGCTTCTCATCATCTATCGCGTTTCCCAGGGCAAGGCCTGGGAGAGAGACGTTTCCCGGCGTCTTGCGGCCTCCAACTCTTTTGTCTTACGGAGGCTGGATACCTCACCTACGAACCTTGCTTCGCAGGCTCTGAACGAGCTGGACGTCCGAGTGGCCCTCCAGGGTGCACCATTCACAGACACTGAACGTGAAGGTTCGATTCCACCCTCGAACAAGGAGAGTGACAAGGGTGTGGCCGTGGAACATCCAACATCGTGCTGTCCTCTGTCGCTCGACCGGGGGTCTGTACAAGGATCGCTCAAATTGGTTGAGAGCTAATCGGATGGATGGGAAGGCCCCGGCCGTGTTTGGATAGATTTTTCCGCTGCGTAGACGGATCTGTATTATCCTGGTCGAGGTTTTCTTGTTTTTCTTATTTCTCATTTCCTCTACACTTTTGCTTAGCGGGTCTTTTTTTTTGCTTGGCTACCGTATCAAGTAACATGTTATCGAACACACATTCAAGTACAGATGGTTAGTGACATCTCAGTTCAGAACGGGATGAATATTGCAAAAATATATTGGCTGATAGAGTACAGAGATACGTAGCGAATACAAGCGAAGAGATGTAACAACGATACAGGCAAGACATGATCCGTAAGGCAGTAGGACCGATATGCACAGTACTTGGGCCCTTGTGCGGAGTTGATGAGTATATGAGATCATTCGACGATCTTAGTTGATGAAAATTTGATGAAAAAGTTCTGTGGAATTGCGGCGAAGGGATGGTGAACTTGAATGTTCTCAGCTACCGCATCAAGTAACATAAGAACATTAATGTTCTCTCATTCCATGATGTCAACGTACCCAAAGTGTGTGCGGTGTGACAAAGGATCTAAAACATGACATCTCTCAGTACGTGGTGCTGTGAATGGTTACGGCGCAGAGAGGGATGCACACACGGGAAATTCCGATTTTGTACTAGGTTCAAGTACTGTGGACTGGCGTGATGGGAACAGTAGAGCTGTTTGGGTCGTCTGGAGAACTCGACTGAGTCGACTCAAATGCGGCACATCTGAGATGATCGATGATCACCGGTGGGCCTATGTCGTAGGGGGAGGAAGGCTTGTGATCACCATCCTGTGAACAAGGGGCCGTCCGTCCGCATTGGCAATGACAGGCATTACCAACTTTTTCATCGTTTATCCATGGAGAGGTTCCTCGATGCACCTGTAGCGCTTCGAGTGAGCGCCCCGGAGAAGACAATCACGGATAGGCTCAGAGTCCAGCACCCCTCGGAGAAGTTAATGCTGCAAGGCAACACAGGCTAGCACATGATCATTGACCACACTCGCAAGCTGGTGTAGTAAATAAAGCCATCGCACAGCATGTATGATCTCGAGTTATCCCTGTTGCTTCCCCGACGAGCGACAACATAACCTTGTGGGAAACTTGATGGAAAGAATAGTAACAGCGTTCCGAGATCCTCGCTGGTAGACTCTTTATGAGCTTCGCAATAACATGCTCAAGAAAATACGCGTTCTTATGCCTGATACGACAATGGTCGAACTGTATTTGTTGCCTGCTGTGCCTGAGTACGATGTAATCAATGCTGACAGAACACCTACATACTCCGCTCGATGGCTTTCAAGTTGTATCTGGAGGACGACTTGCAGTCCGAGTCGCGGTCCCCGTCCATAAAAGGCCTGAAATTCGACTTCTTCCGAGTCTGCAAGGAAAGATGAACGACGACAAGCCCAACACCGAACAAAACACCGACCGATTTCACATACTTTGCAGCCGATGATAGTCTAAAATCAGGTTTACTCGCCTTTCAAGGCGGTCGACGGCGACCTTTGGCCACATTCGGATATGCCCTGTCCGAGTTATCCATATTCTCAGCTGACCCAGATTGATCAGTGCTCGCAAGGTGATCAGGCTCCCCGAGGGACTGCAGGTTCTCCGATGCTCTTCTTCCATCTTCCTAAAATCCGAAAGAATCGTGACGCTTCTCTGCACGTATCTCCAGAGTTTCCGAATGTATCTCTGGGGCAGAGGTCAATGAGCAGACGACGCGGGTGAGGGTGCCTTTCGCAGCGTCAGCAGGGTAGCAAAGTCGGAATGACTTGATCGCGACCCTCATCATCCCGTGAGCGTTATGGGTGGGAGTTTGGCCTGTGCCTTTATGATGGCATGTTTCGGACAGGAACAGGAACAAGTTTGTAGTGTCCAACAAGTTCAATTTCGTTCTGGTGTATGGCATCTGATAGTGGATGTCAAGACGGAGGTCTCGAACGTCGTTACAAAGTACAGATACCCACATGATCCTGGAGGTATGATGGTAACAAGACTCACCATGCAGATTGCGGAGCGAGATTACGGTCTCGTCACCCGCAGTCACCATATGAGATGCCGCCATGGAACGGACAACACGGGGTATTCCGATTTGTTGATGCTGTTAGTGTCCCAAAACGAAACCGATGAGCAAGTTGGCAGAGACTGCCACACATGCGCCGTCGCATGCCAGATTGCAAGAGCGTCGACCTTCAAGATAGGTCGACGTTTCGTGGGTAAAGAAGAATGACGGCCCGGAAACGGCGAACCCGCGGGCGCGGTGCGGCGAAAGCTCCCACGAGCCTGAAACCAAAAATCAGGAGCGCCCCGATCTACCGCCACGTCTGTCACTAAGTATGACGTTCGCGTAAGTGTGATATATGATACATACATACCTGGTCTGAAAATCCGACTCGTCGGACGATGACACAATTGATCTGAGTCGTGCGTGATTACAATACTCACGACAACAGCGAGAACCTACCTTATCATATATTGACAAGGTTAACTTCAAGTTGTCACACTCCTAACTTGAGAGACGTACACCGAGTCGACACGCGCTTGATGGCAAGAACTAGCCGATCGACGGACACCGACCTCCAAGGAGCTTACAAATTCTTGTCCTGTACGTCGCAGGCACACTTAAGTCCAGTGCGCGCCCACCATCAATTGCAATTACAACGTTCCATACAACGTGGACTTCATGCGTCTTCTCCTGTTCCTGTTCGCTCGCCGCTGTAAAGACCTGCACCGTTAACATGCACTGTCGTCTCAACCTGCAATCATATCTCGCTCTAACGATCTGAAGCCGCACTAACCTCAGGTTATTGCCGAGCGAAGGAGCCTCGACGCTCCACCGGACCGAAACACTGTTCCAAATGAAAATGACGTCACAACGACGCGATAAGCCATACATACATAATAAAAACGTCTCGCCGGCGCGCACGACGGTTCTTCTTCTGACCATCCATCCATCCTATCGCCTGATCCGAGTGGAACTTCTTTGAAAGAAGTGATGAGAGAGAATTCGAATACGAACAACACTCACAGGCGTCGGAGTTTCCCTCGATCATCATCGAAGCCTTGCGCATCGAGAAAAAGAATGTCATGGCCGATTTGATTCGGCCAGAGGTTAACTTAGGTTAGGTTTTGGAGAAGGGTGGGGCGTATGTTGGGTTCTAGCCCTTCGTTCTCACGAGCCCCCAATCATTTGATGGCCAATGTTTCGATATTTCACTGCGGCCATGCTGAAGTAAATGATAACCGCGACGGTCCCACCTGTTCGTAATAGATCATACCTTGAGCAGTGTGACGCCGCATCAAGCGGCATGACTCGACCAGAAGCGGTCTACTTGAAGCTTCAGACTAGAGCATCGACGTCAGTGGAGCTGCATCGGGTGGCGCCGGGTGATTGTGGGGAGAGACGGAGGGAGAATTGCGAGGATGTGGACCTCGAAAAGGACTTGGCAAAATTCATGCTGAAAAATAAAATAATTCAAATTCTAAGGCTGACAGAGTTCCGAGTTCCACTGGGACCGTTATAAACCGTATCCGTAAAGCTACAAAAATGATACAATGCGAAAGAAAGAGAAACCCATTAAGAGTTCCCCCACACGCAGGAGGGAACGTTTTGTAAAGTGAAAAAAAAAACGAGCTAGTCATGTGGGCGTGTTCGTACGAGGAGAGGTATCCGGGCCACGAACGTAACAGAGTATATACTTACAAAGTTATAATGCAGATGGTGAGCCCGAAAGAGTTCGTAAGAATGGACAAAGGGGAACAACCACATGATACATAATCCCACAACACAAGGAATCCCTTTTGGCAATAACCAGGACGAGAGTACAATCAAGGATGGGCAATGGCCAAATGAAAACATTGGATCGAATAGGACGACGAGAGCATGGTGAGAGGATGAAAGAAAAGGCATAAGCATGACGAAAAGTGGAGATCGGAAAGAATAAAAAACGCAAGTCACTCGTTCCACAGCTCATGATGCCGTGAACGGATCATAAGTACGCCAAAACCCAGTTTGAGGATCCTCGGTTTGCGTAGGCCACCCTTGACCTTGAGCCATCGACTGCGAGTGCGAGTGTGGATGTGAGTGTGGCAGTGGTGGATGACCCTCCGCAAACGGCGACTGCGGCACCGACGACCCATGGCGCTCCGAACCATACGGCCCCTTGTCGTGCGAATACGAATATATCCCCTGATCCGGAATTTGAAAAGGCATTTCGTCCCCAACAAGCGTCATCGGAGGTTGATGTTGATGTTGATGTTGACGATGGTGCGTTGGGTGGTGCGTCGTCGGAGAGGGATCATAAGGATAATACCCCTGCTGCGTGGGCGTCATGTCAAACGGTGTCGATGATGAAGTCTGATGCTCGATTTGAGAAGGCATGCTGCTTGAAAATCCTGTCGGTCCACTGTTCGCGTACGGTGAATTCATACTCGAATAGCTCCCATTAGATGAGGCCGTGTACGACGCGGGGCTCGACTCTGCAAATGAACCACTCGATGGGCGATCGTACGTCCCAACCGGCGGTGAAGGGTTGGGAATTTGTTGTTGCTGTTGCTCTTGATTGCCCATCTCGTACCGCCGTGCTTCCAAGTTCGTCTGCATAACCTCGTCACCCGCAGTAAACGGCATCAAAAAGTCAACAGGGGCGCCACCATCCAGCTTCGTCGTCTGCGAAGTCGAGGGATACGACGTGACCGATGGCGGAGGCTGATACGACAGCGTCGGCAATGGTGGAGGCAGCGGAGGGAGCTCCACAACCGGCACCGGACTTGGCGCTATCGAAGGCGTCTGCCTCACACTCGGCGAAGCATGGTTACTATTACTGTCTTCACCGGTCGTCGTCGTCACCGACTTAGCACCACCCTTGGAAAGCTTGGAAAATGGCGACGGCTCCTTGCCAGTTCGAACCCGAATACCCGTTTGGGGATATGGCGCCTTCTTGCTCGAGTGCTTGTCTTTCGACTTGGGCGTATCCGAACTGTGTCCCTGTTTCACCGCAACCGAAGAGATGGCAGACGGCGAGCGCTTCGAAGGCTGCTCTTCCGTAGGACTAGTGTTCGGCTGTGACTGCGGATCCGGGGGGAAGTTAGTAGTCGACGGTGCCGTCGTTGCAGTTAACTGGGCCGTCGTAGACACCGCTGACGACAATCCGCCGGGAACAGTCGAAGACACGACAGGCGCCCCAACAAATGGAAACCTGAACCCACGCCGCAACTGCTCCAAATCAGCCTCCATATCGTTGTGCTTCCTCTTCGTCCCAGCCCCAACAGCCGATCTGGATCCAGTGCAAGAACCATCCACGCTCCCCGTTCGCACGCCCTCGGCCTTGCGCTGCAACAACTCGACAATCTTGATGGCTTCACGCACGCCCCCTTCCACACCGCCACGCATCGGTGCACGGCCCGTGTTGAGCAACGGATCGCGTAACACCTCCAAGGCATGGCTGACGTCTTCAAAGGCCGTGTGGACCCACACGCTATCCGGGTCCTTTATCACGTTGTGCGCACATACGACAGCAGCGTCAAACAGCGCCCGACTGAATGAATAAAAGCTAAACAACGCAGGCATCGGTCGGCGCCCGCGAAGGTCGGGCCGTTGCTTCCACATCGAGCACAGCGTCTTCAGGGAACGAATGATAGCGTGTGCCGCGGTGAAAGTGCCGACAGTGGCTTGGTAGTACGACGTCGAGTTGCCGTGTCCGTAAGAGGGCCGCAAGAACGGAATGTAAACCTTCATGATCAGCCTGTGCGCCGTGACCGCCAACTCGCAGCGTTGTGCCAAGAGTACGGGCGATGCGTTGCTCGACTCTGTACGACGGCTCGTGGAGGGCGGAGCAGTTCCATCAGGATGGGGCGCCGCAGGGTCGGAGTCGATGTCCATCCGGAACATGGACGGCAGATCGGCGAGCCATTGCTTGATCTCGTTGACGCACGCTGCCGCCTGCTCGAGGGTGAACTGCTCGTGTGCGGCCGAATCAATAGAGTCACGGAGAGAACGTCTTTTGATGTCCTTGACCAACTGCGCGAGACTGCAGTTGTGAAACAAGAGTGAAAACTTGGACAACGGAAGGGGTTAGAAAAACGTACCGGCACTTGAGACCAAAATACTTGAAGTCCGATGAGTTCGGCTCCGATAGGGAGAGAGGGCTGCGTGGGAGCGGAATGGTGGTACACGCAGGCGTGAACACATCCTCGTCCACGTCCATAGGGAGGCGTGTCATGTGTTCCGCATCCGCAATGAGAGGTGATCGGCCCATATAGTCAGATATGAACCTGCGACGTCCCGGTAATTGAGTCAACGTGGAATGAATACTAGCCACGACGAACTCACAGATCATAGTAAAAGACGTCCCACCAGAGTCGCCGCCTCGACTCTGCTTCGAAAAGGTTGAACTTGCCCGGAAATTCGTCAGGATCCACGTCGAGACCCATGGTGCGAGCGACGTTGACCATTTTGCCAATCTAGTGTGAAAAATAAAAATAAAAATGTTCGTGATTGGCCATCAATTCATCAACGATCGAAATCAACTCACCTCGGGGAGGAGCGTGTGAGTGACACGCGTTCTACTGTCATGCAGTGCATACAACACGTGGAGGATCATGGTGACGAGAAAGTCCAGGTCATAGGTGCCCGACTTTTCAAACAAGGTCAAGGCTTGTTGGGAGAGGGCAAAGAGGACGGCAGGCGAACAAGCAACATCCCTAGCAATGGCTTTGCATTTTTTGCTTGTGGTGGGAAGGAGATCTGGCTTCTTGCGTGTGGGTGGGCGAGACGACGACTCTTCCGGGGGTGCACTCTCACCGTGGGCGACATCCAAACGGGTTTCTTCCTCGGCAATCTCCCTATCGACGAGTGTGCCTAAGGCAAAGGCAGCTGCCACGGCGGCGAAAAAGGAGAGAGTGGGCTTTGGACCGGAAGAAGACCGACCGGAAGAGGGAGAAGTAGGGGTACCGAAGAATACGGCACGGGCGGTGTCCAACTTGGACGCAGTTGAAAATGGGCCGGTGGCAGAAGGCTCTATGAGCGCATCATTATGACCGTCGACTTCGGAGGACCAACGGAACATGGCCTCTGCGCGGTCTTTGAAATGCTTGAAATTAAAACAAGGGTGTATCTTGAGCACGTCCTCCACGGTGTCGTACAGTTTTTGTCTTCGTCGGGGGGCAAAGGGAAGATGTACGAGTAAGCGGGGATTGACGCATGGAGATTCAGTCGCTGAGGGGGATGATGAAGTATAGTAGGCGGTCAGGTGGGGGAGGAGGAGCTGCACGGGCGGGTCTGAAGACGGGGGAGGGTCCGGGGAGGGAATTGTGGTGGGGGCTGGTTCTGCCTTGACCTGACTCTGTGCATAGGCGGAACACGAGGGATACGAGGGTGCAGACTGGACGGGGAGGATGTCCTTGCCGAGATCGAGTTCGTCGAGCCATATTGCAGTGATGTCGTCTAGAGATATGGAAAGGGACGAGCCCGATTGGCCGACGGCGAGGAGGGGACGATCTGACTGGGCGGATGCAGCAGAGGACTGGTTACAAAAATAGAGGGACCGCGCTCCGGGAGCAGTAAACTGTGCGAGCTGGGACTCGACTTGAATGAGGCGGTTATTGAGGGAATGAAGATCTCTGGGGGAAAAGGTGAGGAAGATATAAATGGGTCGTGAGGGGGTGTACGGACACTTTTTCAGCAGCAGCAGGGGAATAGACACATCTTGCGACTGTATCGCGCTTTGTACAGGACCCACATGGCGTGCGACGGTCGCATTTGAGTTTAAGTCGCTTGCACTGCAACGATATGAGAAGGAAAGCAAAGAAGGTTAACTGAGCGTGTGCGAACCTCTGCACATACTACGGTAACGCGAGAACGAACTTGACTAACAATAAGAGAAATGAGAGCAATACCATCAGTGAAAGAGACGAACGCACGGGCCATTTGAGGTTGGCTGAGGCTGAGGTTCTGCGAGGTCCATGACCGTTGAAAGGAGACAAGACTATGATCGAGACCCGGGAAACCCCCATTTCATTTATATTATTATGTAATTAACGGTGCCGACTACTCGCGTTGAATCAAAGCCAACAGACCCAACCCTCCCAACAGCGCGTATTTAAGTTGCGGGAAATCGTTCTGCACCGGATTGTCAGCAAACCCGGCACAACGGAAATGAGCGTCGTGCATACCATGGCGATTGTTACGTAGCCAATGTACGGCAAGAACCTACGAAACAAATCAAAACATGACCGTAGTGCCTTTCGAGTCACGTACCCGCGGACTTTGCCAACAATGTGGCGTCGCTCCAGGAAATCAAGTCCTTGATAAAGCTCGACATCATCGACGTGGTTGTTGTCGCCCTTGGTGAGCATCAACTGGTTCCATCCCGGCGCGTATTTCGCCAACCTGTGATACGTCCTCAGTGCACACTCCCAAAACAAAGGCCACTGCACTAACGGATCCTTTTTGGACTTGGTTGTCGAGTTGGACACTACCACGTCGTGCGTCTCCAGTACACGGTGCACGATCGGTATCGCTGCGTTCGGTATCTTGTATACCGTAATGTCACCAGTCTCGTACCGTACATTGGGAAAGTTGGTCAGGAAGAGAAGGTCACCGCGGTAGAACGCAGGCTCCATAGATCCACTACATCGAGCGCTTCAGAAGAAAATTCTAGTCCAAACGGCCTGCGCACCTGAGGACAACAACGATGGGCGATTCAGTGTTGAAAAAGAGACCCAGACCCTTCCATAGCATCAAGCCAGACGCGATGACGGACGCAAAGTTGAGAACTTGGAGTAGCAGCTAGAAGAAAATGTTCAGGAGTGCATATAAACGACACCCCAAGGACGAACATGACGAAAACCGAGTCTTCGAATCGTCTTGAGCTCTTCAGCAAACATGGCGGGGTAGTTGAAGCAAGGTGCACACGTGGCCGTGTAGTACGTGGTGGCTACCAAATTTAGCAAGTGACCAGCCCCCCAAGACGATAACTTAGTAGGTCCGCGGATACACGTCAGAATACAATAATACGAGAAGAAGCCATCAAAAAGTGATTGCTTCCAAACGCACGATGCAAGAACGAGGAACGAGAACGAAGCTACAGATTAGCAAAAAATTAGCCATGCAATAGCCCCTACCAAACAAGCAGTCACGGAACCGCCACCCAGGCAAACACCTCCTCCCGCCCCTTTGCAATCTCCCCCTTTTGACCAGGACTAGAGTACGCCACCCGCAACCGCTCCGTCGCCAACTCGTCCAACATCTCCACGTTCTTTGGCGGCTCCGTATTCGACGCCGAGTTCGTCACCGCCCGTCCGTCTCGCGCGATCCGTTTCGTGCACTAGACAAAAAGGGGTTTCAGCGTCTCACCGTGCGCCGAACACGAACACCCACGAGCTTGACGCCATACCACGCACGCACGGTAATCCCGAGCGGTGTAGACTCGACGAGCGCATCGCAGTCGTCCCCGTCCGTCATGTCGACGACAGTCAAAAACATCTTGATCGCGAGCGCCACATCACCCGCCGTATACGCCGTCTCGGCTGCTTGCAAGACGTAGAACGGGTTCTGCGGTGCCAGCAAGAGAACGTGCATCAGCGACTGTATGGCGTGGTCGTACCTGTCAGGCCGTGTTCAGAGAAAGAGCGAAAACAAAAAGAATGAACCATACTGGTTACAGGTGGCGTAAATATCAGCCAGCTCCAGCCACCCTTCGACGTCGGTGTAAAATGTGTCGAGGTATTGCCCCAGCTCGTTGACCGCCTTGTCAATCTTGCCCATGCGTCGGTATATCGATATCCGGCGTTTCCATGCACCCTAGCTACAAAGTGAGAGATAGAACGACGACACATCTTGCAACCAGCAATACCGTGTTGGTAGGATCCGCTTCCAACAGCTCCGCGTAAAACTTGAGCGCAATCTCTGGCGTTTCCGTGGCTTCCATGCGGATGCCCGTGAGGCAGTCCACCCGTGGCGAATCTGAGAACTTGGCGTTCAGCATGCGTAGGCATCGCTGCATAGTAGTGAGCGTGAGCACGACCGACGTGTATATGTATACGTACATCCGCAACGTCCAACCGTCCGACGTCTATCGCAGCGAGCACGAGCTGCTCTAGAAACGCCCAGCCTGAAAACGTGGGTCATGTCCGACGACGATCGAGAGCCACGCGCGCGCACAGGGACGTACTTTCGTCTCCCATCTTGTAAAGCGCATTCTTTTCGAGTACGAGCGTGCCCTTTTCCAACACATCCTGGGACGAGCGCGAGTTCTGCGCGCGGAATGTCGCGAGCTGGTCAAGTGCCGACTGGACGCTCATCGTGGTAAGAGTCGGATCAACAAAAGTTAGTAGTTACCCACCGCTTTCTCTACTTTTTCTCTACGTCGACAATGGGTCAGGTGTTGACTTCTCTCTTTGTCTATGCCCCTCCAGCGAGAGATACCATCCACATCAATGACCTCCTCCTCAAGCTCGTCGTCAGTGGAGACGACGACGATGCACACGCACAGCCCGTTCTATTGTCCCTCGTCATCACCCACGACGTCTCACCCACCGCAAGCTCAGACGACCTCGTACACTCGATCGACTACGCAGCCGTGTACGCGACCCTCGTAAAAGTCCTTCCCAATACGCGCTACGCCTCCCTCGAAACCCTCCTCGACCGCACCTTCGATGTCATATTTACTTCCCACCCGCAGGTCGCCGAAGCCAGCGTCGTCGCCACCCTCCGCGATACCACCCCCCAGTGCACCGTCGAAGCGACGCGAAAAAGAGATCAGTCGCGTTCGTACCGCTGCACCGTCCGCGCACTCGCCTTCCCCACGATCGTCGGCGTGAACCCCAACGAACGCACCGAGAAACAGCCCGTCGTGGTCGACATCATCGTCCAGCGGCCCAGCGTGCAGGACCACTTCCCCTTTTTCAGTCTCTCCACCTCCGTTCGCCACGTACGTGCATTCTTGCTTTTCTAACTAGTCACTGACACGTCCTCTAGACCTTCTCCGCCTCGGAATACCTCACCATAGAGGCACTCGCGTCGGCCATCGCACGTCACGTCCTAGAGTACACAAAAGACCAAGATGGCA
>JBBPOJ010001482.1:0-13361 GCA_038091395.1 Leccinum rimulosum | reverse complement strand
ACAACGGTCCGAAGAGTGATGGGCGTAGCATCTAGTGGATCCCGATCAGGTCGTGAATTATCATCTTCTACGTGGGTAGCAATTCGTCCTAAGTCGCGAGCGCCAGATGAGGAATCTTGAGGGGTTTGATCTCCTTGGCCGGAAGCTTGGGCAACCTCATGCTGAGAAGAAGCAGGGTAGTCCCCGACTTGTGGTGTGCATGCTTCCATGGCAGTAGAAGGTTGCCGGATGGTAGATAAGGGGAATGCTTGTCGCATGATAGGTATATGCTACGAAGAGAGTGACTAGGCTGGTGATTGAGCAAGCCAAGCAACTTACGTCGACGTGACGCTCAACATGACTTGACGCATCCCGGTTCCTGTTCTTCAGGGGCAAATCGAGAGAAAAGCAGATTCGGTGGATTGGTATATCCTGAGGAAGGTGGTTCAAACGATTCAGTACAATTCCCCAAAGTGGCACCTTCATCATACTAGACTTACGTCGTTGCATTCCCTGATGGTTGGACGATAGGGTGTTTGTGGTGTATAGCGAAAGCTGAGGCGGACAGGGTTGGACTGAGGACGTTCCTTTGGCATTCTTGTGAGAGCGAATGTCAGCTGCCTTTCGGAAGCTGGGTACGGCGGAAAATATGGTGTCCCATCTACTGGATGGGACGGTATTTGAATGCCTGCGTCACTCAGCATCATCTGCTTTGACAACAGTGTTTGAAAGCAAGGCTCAAATGCGAAAGAATATACGCGATCAATGCAAGCTTCAAGCTTCAAAGTCGATATCTATAAGGTTTGTTCGGTTGCTTAGAAACAATAGACGTATGTAAGCAGCTGACTCAGGCTCGTCGCTCGCGACAAGCACACTATGTCACGATTTGCTTTAATGACTCGGCTCATCTAGTAGTAATGCAATAGCAATACAATAACGCGATCTGTTCCCGTCTACACGTGTACTACATTGTTCAATGTGCCGAGATTCAACAACAAAGAAACTGTTAAACCATTCGACCGATTCGTATCATCAAGAGGCGTGAATCAAACGATCAATCCTGTAGTGAGGTGATTGTTGTTAGAGAAATCCCAGAGAATACTCGTGCGCACCCTGCAGAGTGATAATACGACTTGCAAGTTCCCCCCCAATACAGAATCTTTATAGGGACATACTGCGGCGTGGCTGATAACTTGCACCGCTCGTATGATAACAGCGGAAAGAAGTTCCAGGTGAGAAAGTCGCACATCGAGAAGGGGGTACTTGAGGTAGGGATCATGCTTCATCTCGACTTGCGACAGAGGGCGAAATGGCCGAACGACGAGGAAGTAGTCTTGAATATCATCTCCATTGGGTCCTGCACGCCTGTGAATGAAAATCTGCTCGATTTGACCGGCCCTACTATCCTCTGAGGCTGCATGATAAAGAATGATTGAGTCACCATGAGCCTTATGACTGGTGGTATACTGCGCCCCTTTGATTGCCACTTTTCCAAGAATTTGCACTTCCCTGGAAATCGGCGTCGAAACAGAGTCCGACAAGTCATCCGAGTCAGCACAATACCGTGGTGATTCCAGCTTCAAAAATGCAACCAGATCCTGATAAGTAGCATCATCAATGATATTCACTTGGCGTGGTCCTTGCACCATGGGATCAACAGCGGGAGGCGCATCCGCAACATTGAGCCCGTGAATGAGGTTCTTACTCCATTCCTGTGGAGGTGGGGAAAGATAGCGCTGGTAAAGCTGACTGACTTTGCTGCTGATATTGTTCTGTTGCATGAGAGCACGAAGATTCGCACCACGGCAGAACGACTTAAAGAACGATAACTCCATCTCTCCTGTGCATAGAGGTGAGGAGTAGTCAAAACAAACGATCAACGACTTGCCTTCCTTCTCGTTGGTGTTGGTACGACTCAACATACCATTATATCTCTCGAACGGAAACGCCCACCACCCATGAACAGGTCCAAAAAGCCGCAGGCATTCGACCAAGTGAAGTGAGAGGTGGTGGTTCACTGTCAACACACGGGGGGAAAACAGCTTTATAAGGGACTGCAGGTACTTTTGCAAGTTGTCGTTCACAATTTGGATGTGTCTGTCAGAAGACGAGCGCATTGTGGCCCAGCGAACAGCGGTGACCAATGCGAGGAAATTTTCGAGGTGAGCCTTGTTTTCTTCACTAGCCATGGGAGATCCCCAAACTCGGATCAGCGTGATGATCAAATTGACCTCGCAAGCTGTCCGCCACTGATCTGCCTTCACGTGACCTTGATTTGGACTGCCAAGTCTTCGAGGTGCCCGAGCCATCCAAGATGGTAGCGTAGTCTTGTCCATATCTGACCATACCTCTTCCAAGATTTCCTTATAGAGTACAGCCGCCAACAATGGCTCGGGATTTGAGAGGTCATACACCGGTTTCGGCCATGGTGAGGGCATTTCGAGTGAATCAAGTGGGTGGTCTTGTTGCTTTGTGATGCATTCATGTTAGCTTAGCGCGACATCAAAATGCGACTTCGCTACTCACCCAACTTATCAGTTTGCTGACAAGATCGCCCTTGAGTATGTCACCTTTTGGTTCCAGCCCGTTGAGGCGAGCAATCGTAACCAGATAACCAAGCCTCACGCTTCGCAGAGTAGAAGCAGATCTTATTCTGATACCCCTTTCAGCTTTCTTAATCTCTGCTTCCTGGACATCGGAGGTATGAGGTGTCATCGACTTTGGTCTCTTGACGACGCTGGATGTCATGTTCCAGATATCCACCAAGTGTCGCCTAAGATCGCCTAGAAAAAGGTTGTGCATGGCATCCAGGACTGCATATCTTGTGATATCCCAGTATGGTAGACGTAGTAGTTCCGACCATCGAATCGAATGTCGTTTCCAGATAATCTCCCTTTCTTTCTCATTGGGTGCATCTCTCCATTCCGAGGCAAATCGTATGTGCTCCTCCCAGGTGAATTTGGGCCATGAATCAACGTCAAAGTTCGTGATATCTTGATCTTGGAGTCGGCAAAAGGAACATAAGGTGTGGCCAGAGTGGCCCATGAAGCCGGCAACTTTCCGGAGAGCAGGGACATCACAGATGAGTGGTATGACGACGGCACGAACAAGGCGACCTAATGGATGAGCGGCTGTTCTTGAAAAGTAGTAGCCGGTGTGCCAAAATTGAAGTAGTTCATCCACTAATGGACGTAAGATGTGATTCATCTGAGACGTTGACGGTTCCGATGGGCCAGGGATGATTCCGACGAGATACACATTCTCCACACGGTACCGAAGATGAATGGGTAAGTTCATACAGATCATGTATATTGCACCGATGGAAACAGCCTTTGCTTGCCGTTTGCGGCCGTAGGGATTGAACCAATCGACAAATAAACTAAACGCGAGTCGTAGTTCATTGTCATGGTCCGAGTCGGCGTGGGAGTGAAAAAATGGTTGATCGTCAGGTCCCTTGAAGTCACGGAATGCAGTGCCATCCCAGATATCATGCATCTGTTGTGAAACGGGACGAGTAGTACCGGAGATCAGATGACTCTCCAGATCCGGACGAGATAAAAGTCGGCCAATCCAAGAGACCATTGGCTGATAGTTATATCGTTTGAACGGCTTTAATCCTCCTCCTCTCTTGGTCTGACATAGGCGTGTCCCACAAGGCTGACTTCCTGGAGTTTCACGAAAAGTGCAGGCGACAGGGTATCCACCAGATTGCTCATCTATTGCCGGTTCTGGAGCGTAGGTGCAAAAACACTTGGGGCAACATGCAAATTGGATTGTGTGAGACTCAAGGTTGAGTTCGCCGGATATACCACGAAGATCACGTGGCCATTTATCAGGGTCCATCAGCTTCTGCGCGGTTGTAGCGATGACACTTGCAGATGGTCCCGCGGCGTCTAGCAACCAGGTGCATGTGACGGTAACCAAGTCTTGGAGGGCATTCAACAGAAAATTGGCGCCATCTCGCGAAGTACCCAACAAAAGATGTAGCACTGCGACGATAATCAGGACATTGACGAACGGAGGAGCAAGTTGACTGAGCCGAGATGAAAAAGAGTCATCTAATCATCACTTTAGTCGGCCTAGACACCACGAAGGATCTTGCACGATCAACATACCTGTCCTAAATACAAAGGGTCTGTCCCGGCTAGCGGATGTCACAAGACCTCGCTCCAACTTCAGCTGAAACCACTGTTCTTCAACGATTCCATCAAGATACGCTTGCTCCTTTTGAACGAGATTAACCAAGCTTTTCCTCCTGGCCTTCAGTTCCTCATCTTCGTAATCCTCCACAGCATCGAGTTCCAGGATCAACTTCTCGAGCCAGTTTTGGTAAGTCAAGAACTCCATGTTAGATGACCTTTGTCGACTGGTGAACGACAAACGAGGGGTAGGATCCGTGGCTGATTTTGGATCTTGATGAAAGGTTAGACGTGGATACTTGAATGATCCCTTCTTGCGAAAAAACTGTTCGGATGCTGCCTCAAGTCTGGTGGTCGACCGAGCCTCCAGAGCAACTTGATGTCCGGAAGCCTGATTGGAACAGTGTTCTTGTTCCGAGGCCCCTGGTTGGATGGTCGACTGATCTTGCAAAGCAAGATGCTCAGATTCAGCAGTCGCCCCGGGCCGACTCGCCCCTTTCACGTTCGACCCTATGAAGTGTGAGTATATAATAGAAGATTTCATGATGGTGTGCACGCACCATTCACATCTTCCACAACCTGCAAGTTTTCTGGACGTTTACCATTCGCAACTCTTCTAGAAACTGACGCCGTAGTAAGACTTAGTGGCAACTACGTTTGACACACTGAACTTACTTTTATTGTTGTATGGGGTTGTAACTGTCGCATCAGTATGCCCAGGGTGGAGTAGTGTTTTAGCTGCAATCGTGTCCTCGGTGGATAGTAGTGGCGATCCGATTTGTAGCTTTTGTTGCCTGCCAGTGTCCAGTCTTTCGTGGGTCTTGAAGGTGGCCATAGAGACAAAATGTCCCGCAACAGTTTCCCCTGTATTCGGATCACGTTCAGTCATGCGGGAGCACCCAGCGGATTCACAACAGCAGAGCTTTTGCTTTGGAGGCATGATGGACTCCGTAACCTGCCAGTGTGGCACAGTGAATAGTAGACGGGGGTGCGGGGGTCCCCGGGTATCCTCTGACAGGCAAATAACTGTTTCCGATCCGATATTAAATTCATCGTAGCGGCGCTCTCAAGCCCTCGACTCTTGGGAATATAGTAATAACACGCCAATGATAGTTACTTAGTGTACATGTCCTTCAAGTCAGCATAGTCGCCAGGCCCCAAGTTGTTCCGCAGCCTGTATCTTGCCTGCATCTTGATCAACAACTCTGAAAACACCTACAATGTGCGTGTACGCACACGTCAACGAGTCTTCCACCGCCTGGAGATTGTCCATGTGCAGAATACTACAGATTGATCACCAAGCTTGCAAATTCGCGCACGAACTGCACGCGTTGGTTGTCCCGCGTGTCCGCGCCTGAAACGAATCGTCGTATTGGTTTACGAATCCCAGTGGATGCTCATACCTAGAAAAAATCACAATTATAAAAGGCATGCCGGTCGGGTCAGGAGCGCAACGGAGGCAAGCAGAAAACAAACACACCTTTGGCCACCATCCTCTGCGCCTCGTTCCGGGACTCGGTGACGAGCCACTCGATTCCCTGATTATGCTCTACCAGACGCGTTGTTTCCATCAACAATACGGTGTACGGATACACCCGCTCTTGATGTTTCGTGATCATATGTGGCACCTGAAAGTCCAACTGCAGGTTCCAGACCTCCTTGATCATCTGCGGATCAATATTAACCGCGAGCCAGGACCCGTCCCACGGAGCCGATCTCGAACAGAAGTCCGTTCACGGACATGTCTCGTCGGTTGATGTCGTACAGCTACGCGTCAAAGACCGGTCAAGTTTCTTGCGGAACGCGGTTGATTCGAACTGCAGCTTTTGATCCTCTGCATATAATTCCCAACCTTGTCCGAGCACGCAATGGATCATAAAAGATAGGATAGTCTTTGATGTCATGGGGCCCATCTGGAGGGCAACAGCGATCCTCGATGACGCGAGGGACGATGCAAACGGGTGCCAGTGAGCGGGTGAAACAAGACGGGAAATTTTTGAGACAACCCACATGGTTAAGCAATACGAGCAGTGAGAAACAGGATCAGTTGAAGTGGACTCTGAGATCTGAATGCTCGCAGACGAATATCGAAACCGAAAGATCAGAAAAATATAAGTAAGTAGTTCAAGATGTTTACGACTGTACAGCACCATCAAGTAATCAATTCCCACGTTAATCAAATCGCTTTGCAGAGAGCGGCAGGTTTCCCTCCCCCACTTTCGTGGGAGTCGGGGATTGAACGCGGACCTCGAATCGATATCGTGTGTGATGCGTTTCAAAAATTCATGGCAAGGCGCAACCAAGGCGTGTAACTGCGCCAAACAATTTCAGAAATTTCAGAAATTTCATAATCTCGTCGTAGCGCATCATGGTGTATCGAAAAATCAACGCCGACATGAGACAATGTGCTCTTGAACTCCTCAGGGAGATGGAAGAGGTCACTGGGAGCCTTGGTATGTCGAGCCGCAGTGTCAACCGTTGGGTCAATTGAATGGACACAGTCCGAGGTGTTAATTGCCCTCCGTCACGGTACTTCATGGACTATGACTCAAGGTACTGATCAATTTTCGCTCAAGTTCTCGAGAGGGAGAACGCGCATATGACGACGGAGCCGCGCACTGACTCGGAATTGACAGTCCATCATGTCAGCCAAATCCAGTGTTTTAAAGGAGCGCGACGAGCTGCGTGCGTTCACGGAGGAGAACTTGCACTGAGCCCAGCAGGTGAGTCTAATTTTCCCTCTCGCACCGGGCCGATGTTCATCCATATTTTTCACTCCCACAGGACCCCAGCTGACCAAACACATCCGGACGATACTCACCAATACTGCAAGTGTACTATTCGCGCGTGGGGAGCTCACTGCAGATGATCTCTGCGGACGCGCAGGGATGTATTTCGGTGCAGGATGTCGAGGAGGCATTGTCTGTGTGTGATCAAGGACTTCAAAGTCCAAGTCACTGCAATAAGCTTCGAAATTGGGTTATACCCCACCTTACTCTGCAGGCCGTCATCGGCATCAGTGTCTCCATCGCTGGCAACGTCTTAATATCGCTCGCCCTCAACCTTCAGAAACTCGCCCATCTGCGGCTCGAGCTCGCGCGTGACAGTCTATCAGACACGGAACGGGAATTCAGACAGCCAGAGTGCGATCTGAACGTCAGGCACGTCACACGTTCGGACACTTCCGCTCGTCTCGGTCCAACCGAGTACGCCCTGGAGGGCGGGGAGCATATCGAGACACAGCCGCTCATTCCCCACCGATCTTCCGGACAACCTTCTACATCAACCTATGGCCTGTCCCAATACACTGTCCCTGTTCCCATGGATGCTAGAAGCCGCAAAAGTAGCAGTAGTTCGCGACCCACACGGCATCCACGAAAACCCTCCTTCGCTTCAAAGTTTCTACCTGAGTCGCCGTTGAAATTTGGGGTTGGTCCATCTGACTCATTTAACTCTCGCGTGGATCGTTCGGGTAGATCAGCGTTACCGGTTGAAGATGTCTTTACCCAAGGACCCACACGGATCAAACCTCAAGGCAAAGGAAAGATTTCTTCCCAGAACACGGATATGAATGAAGATAGAAAAGAGAGTGATTACCTACGATCCAAATTATGGCTGGATCGTCTCTCATGCGCTTTTTTGGCGTCAATTTTAACTCATTTATCTAGGTGGTCGGGCTTTATTCTGATGAATATCGGCGAGACTGGGAACTTCATCTCTTATGCATTCGCACCCACCTCGGTCGTTGCGCCACTTGGGACGGTGAGACCCACTCTTTGACGCGGCGATCGTTCTTATCGAGTCATATTCTAGTTTGCTCTCGTTGCAAATTGTTTTTTCGCACCTTTGCTTCTGAACGAACGTTTCCGCCCGGTAAGCAGAACTTCCGCAGTCCGGAGCGAGGCTTAGTATTGAGTATGCGCAGCGTGACGTAATAGGAATCCTGCTTGCCATCATCGGCGCAACAACTGTGGTGCTCTCTTCTCCGTCATCGGACGGCTCAGCGCCTGTGCTGTCATCGGATGCTCTCATTGAGGCGATCACCCAACGCCCTTTTGTGACCTTCTCCCTCGTATATTTGGTGTCTGCAATCATCCTCGGAGGTCTTAGCGAAGGTGGATTGGGAAGGCGTGTGGTTGTGATTGATATTGGTCTATGTGCTATATTTGGTGGGTATCGTGATTGCGCATGGCGCAGTAACGGGGCTAACCTTGATGCAGGCAGTTTCGCGGTGTTAGTGACGAAAGCGATATCGACCCTTTTGACCAAAGAATGGGTCAAAATGATGGCCGAACGGATCACGTACCCTATTCTAGCAGTCAGCCCCTCAATCCGCATGTTGACCTTGTGCTGATCGAACATTATAGGTGCTCGTCATCACAGGAATTTTTCAAGTTCAATATCTGAACCGAGCGTTAAAGGGATTTGACGTCAAAATCGTCATACCTACTCAATTTGTATTTTTCACGCTGTCCGCGGTTATTGGATCTGCGGTCCTCTATGGTGACTTCCGAAGGGCCTCGTTCCACGAAATGGTGACATTTCTATTTCTGCAACAGTTGTACCAAGTGGAAATCGTGCGTACAATGCTATATACACCTCAATGAAACGATTTTGGGCACCCGAATGTGAAACGATCGAAGTAAAATAGACACAAAATATAAAACTTTCCCCGAAACGCAGGGTCACATGTGGAGGTACCGTACGCACACAAAGGACATAGAGGATGAGCTGCTAAGGCCCGGGATTGGCACCTGCTGGTTGCTGATCGCGGATCTGCTGCTGAAGTTGCTGATTCTGCAATTACCATTAGACTCTGATTGGATGCTCAGAATTTGTGACGAACCTTCCTCTTTGCACGATCAACTGCGAGACCGACCTGGAGGGAATCTGCTTTCGTCTGCAAGCATTGCTCCTCCGCAGCCTCTGCCTTTTGTTGCAGATCCTCGAGCTCCTTGTTAGCATCCTGGGAATGAGAATCAAGGCTCTGCATAACAACTGCATTGCTGCCACGGATCTTCTCTAGTATTGCCAGGGCGACCCGCAGATCGGAGATTGTAGCTTGGAGAGCATCGCGTTCGGGGCGGTGCGCCAGGTTTGCTCTGTTCTCCGTCAGTTGAGGGTATCCGAGTCTAGATTTATGCCGAACAGAGAGCTTAGTACTTACATCTGCACCTGTTCATTCATTTGATTGTCCAAAATATCGGTGTCGGCAGAGAAATACACTGATGCAGTGTCCTCCGCTCCGCAAGCGACTCCGCATATGGCGCAGGCGGCAGTACCTTCGGTTCTGAGGTAATAATCAATGCACCTAGAACAAAATGTGTGACCTAGTAAGGTTATGTGTTCACTTCTATGCAACGAACTTGAAAAGAACTGCGTCTGGAACGAATACATACCACAAGTTGTCAGCGAGGAGACATTTTCCCCGGAGATCATGCATTCACATAGAGAACAATGAAGGAGCATGCTCGAACTTCGAATCAGTGACTGAGCCACCCAACTTGGTCCGAGTCAGAAACGAGGATATATATTTCAAACCCAGATCTGATTATCGAGGCTTATCGATTTCAGCGTAAGCGATTCGAAAAGATCAATGACGACTTTTCCCGCCAGCGCCTTCCGCGCTTGCTCAAACAGTGCAAAACGTGCAGAACATCACTGTCCTGCCTCGCTAACAGGTCCGTCCGTCCGCATGCGCAGTCAGCCACCCTCCTCACCGCCGGCAGCATTCAAATTGGAACCTACCGACACGTGTCTGAACCACAATGAACTCACTTTTTTGTTGACTACTCTGAAGCCTCGGCGACTGCAATGCGTATGGGGTGCCGATGCGAGAGTATTAATTGATCACACGACTGCTCAAATAAGGCACGATAGAAGGATAGCAAGTCACTCAGTCACTCAGCACACTGGGCCTGGGCGGTAAATCGGAATCGGATGCAAAACTTGGTGTTATGTCAGCAAATCAGTAAGATTCGGATTCATTCAGCGTTCGACACTGATTCCCCCACCATGCTCTCCACCCCGTATGCTCGAGATAAAACTCTCAAAGGTCAGCATGTTGGTAATATCAACTGCTTATCATTTTCTCCACATGCAGATCACTTGGCGAGCGGTGGCGAAGATTGTAAGCTTATCATATGGAACGTTAGAAACGGGACAGTGGCGTGCATCATCGACGCTCACAATCCATTACTTTCGCTCACATGGGACCCTCGCCGCCATTCCACTATTTTTTTCGGGTGCGAAAATGGTGTTGCCGGCGTGCTAAGTGATTTTGAGGTTAGTGGCACCTACTTTTGCACGCAGGCTTAACTTGGATAATTGTGCAGGATCCGCAATCGACGCATCCCGTTCTGTTGGGAACAAGGGCGTCTGTGTATTGCCTTGATATTGATTGTATTTCTGGCAAACTTGCTGTCGGGGTTGGTCCAGAAGTTCATGTTGCGGTTGCCTTGCTGCATGGTAAGATTTCCAGGAGATAAACTGAGATAACATTGGTATCTTACTTTTTCACTTGTTTCTAGGTCGATATGCGACGGTGGACATAATGCCAGAGCCAGCGCGACGCCGTGTTCTTTCTGGAGAACCCCTGATGCTACGACCCCGATCAGTTCACTTCTTACGAGGAGGGGAGAAACTCGTGGTCTCTTATCTCAGTCATGGCATAGTGTAGGTCTTGTCCACTGGACTATCATTTTATTTGTTTATTTGTTGCAGATGCTGGGATGTTCAGACCCGGACCAATCTCTGGCAGATTGAGCCCACTCACTCCCATCACCACATGTACGTCTCAACCTTTTTTTTTACTTGAATGACCTGATAACGGAGGTTTAGTGGGTTTTCAGCGTTGTCGCCTGATCAACGTTTTCTCCTGATTTCAAATCTCTCCACTGGCGCAGATCTTTACCGACTCGGCCAGCAGGCGGTGGTGCAATCATATCCGCAAGTTACTAACCGCGCGAAAAATTTCCCATTGGTTGTAGCCTTCTTGCACAAAGGGCAAGCCACTGTATGCGGCGCATCGAATGGAAACGTGTCTATCCGGCAGACGCTATCAGGGGAGCACCAGCAGACGCTTGAACACGGAGGTTAGCCATGATGTTTAGTAGCTTGCGCCATACTCATTGGTTTCCTAGGCGACTTAGTTCAAGTACTCTCAGTGAGGAATTCCATCGTATACACTCAGCTGATCTGCAACTCCCCCGAATCCAGGTTGGTCATTACATGAGCACTGGCTTCATTGCCACTACTGCCTCAGAGCCGAATCGTGACACCTACATCCGAATATGGAGGGCGGATTTATGTATGTCCGTCCTAGTGTATCTCGCAGGCAGCATGCTGATTCGGTTTCGACATTCCAGCTTCAACTATACGAGATTCTTTCATGAACGCAATTTTTGAAAAAACGGTTGGTCTTCTGCGAACCCTGTCCATATTCGCATCATAACCTTTTCAGACTTTCTTCCTTAATGCGGATGCCCACGAAAAGAGTAAAACACTACAACTGCATAGTATCGTCATTTTACCAATGATGGCCGTTGTCTGCCTTTGCGCGTGGAATATGGGTGGCGTAGTGTGGTTCGGTCGGAATGCAGTCAGTACTACTATCGCAACTGTGCCGTTCCATACTAACTTATCATTTTGAGCAGCGTGATATCATTATGTCGTCTGCCAGCGCTGCACGAGAAGAAACTACAAGGTTTTGTTTGGACCTCTGGGGTACATTCTTGGTTTGGTTGCGTGCACGGCTCAGAACTTGGTTGTTCGAGGAGGAGGGAATATCGGCGGAACTTTGATTAGCCAATACTTGTAATCTTTTGACCTAGTTTGCCGTTTTCATGAGACGCTTGATGGTCTTACAAAAATATACCTAGTCAGAGCACGAGGAGGCGGTGAGGAGGCGTTCACAAATAGCCGCAGTACTGCAACTGGCAATACCTGCCTCGTGTGCTGTCTCTACTATAGACTCCATCAAGACTCCATTCAGGGGTCTGAAATAATATAATATTTGCATGCAAATAATAACAGAGATAATGCAGCCGGCATCATCAGGAATCGCTTGAGTTCCCTTCCCCCATCTGAGCCACCTTCCCTCACCTGAGCCACCTCTCTCGTTTCTGATGCAGTTCATTTACTACCTTTACATCTGGGTTACTACTTTCCGACTCATAGTAATCTATCTCAATAGTACATCTTCCCTGACAAACGTTGACCATTCCAAACGCAATTGTAGATTTAACTTAGAAAAGATGTCCCAGGAGGCCAAAAAGCTCGTTTGTGCATTGAGCGAGTATGTTTATGAAGTCGAAGGAATCCTGAAAAGGCAAGTAGATAAATCAGTCAGATGACGAGTAATAACAAAATTGCAGACAAGGAGTGCAACCAGCTACAGCTCTGACGACGACACCTTGCATGCCTTGTTGCACACTAGCAATTCAAGGCGAACGATGCTGCCGGGGAATTCTACATCAACAAAACGAAGACTCAACTTCCATCGTTCCGATCCTCGTCCATGGTTACCAACTAGAAGCTCGTATTGAAGTTCTAGAGGAACAGTTACATGTGTTGATTTCCTACTTTGAGAGTCCCACCCACACTACTACAGATATCATCAAGGAAATCGCCACACAGATCCACGATACAAAGCTAGGTGTTGGTATATTGATGGATGTGGTGGATGTGATAGCATATCTCGGAAACTGAGCCGAACGTAGAGTTTTCACGATGCTAGTGCTATTGGAGGCGGGTCAGATAAAACGTAACGTGTATCATGTGTAACACACAAACTAGTTTCTTGTGAAACAGGAGGTATTTGTGCTTTTGCGTTCCCGGCGGCGGCATGGTTAATTACCTGTCCGCAAGGTTACCCATAATCGTGGGTGCCAGATGCTGGTGAGGGACAATAGCGTATTCTTGCTCGCAGAAGAGAAATCGGCGAAGCATATACGTGCACTTTGCCACGCTAACAAAACTCGATCATGAACCCATGCATTTCTTCCTCCTCCCGACGAGCCTCCCCGAGTTCATTCGCTCGCCAATAACGTACATGAGAACATGGCTCGGTTACAGGCTGCTCGACGTCCTCGCCACCGTCCGATGCTGCGACACATCTCGTTCGAAATGGACGGTAACAGGTGGTATGCCAGGAAGCTGGGCAGGCAAGGGAAGGAAGGGCATCCGATGGGATTCGAGAATATGATCCGGGTTAGTTCGAAACTAGTGAAAAAAACTTGTGGG
>JBBPOJ010001481.1:0-13362 GCA_038091395.1 Leccinum rimulosum | reverse complement strand
CACTCACATTGGTTCGTTTCTTCTTAAGAATCATCTTCCGTTCAATGTTCTTGTAGTACGCGCCCTTGACGCGCTCCTCTCCGCTACCAGAGACGTTCGGTTGCGTGTCACCGTTGTCGAGCACTAGTAGGAATTCGTTCGGCACTTCCTGCTCAATTTTGACCGTCTCATAGTCACGCAAGTTGTGGAATGCGGTTGTCTTTTCGATCTAGTGAGGTCCCGACTTTTGTATTGAAAGAGATACGCACTTTAGGCTCCTCCTCATCCAGTGCTGAGGGTACACCATGTCTATGTCGTTCCTTGAACTCCAGCGCAGATTCGTCGTCCTTGGTAAGGTAGTAAGCCAGGAAGTGATCGCCATCCGACTCCATGGGTCGCAAAATGGCGCAATCCAGCCGGGGATCTTCCACCTGCATCGAAAGTTGTCAGAGACCGTTAGCGGAAGAAGACAACCGCGACTGACGTCGATCAACCTCTCTCCAGGCCGTTCGCTAAACCTGAACAAGTCGTACGCATTGGCCCATATATCGGCGTCGGGGAATATCTCGAACGATTCGATAGCGGTGATACCCTGCTTGTTCGGATGACGGAGCGTCGAGAGATCGAAGTGGGATGGGTCGTTGCATGCAGCGAACGATGCCTCAATGTCTCGTAGCTGTGCGGAGTGAGAAACGTCGATGTGTTGCTGGAGTTGTTTTCTGCCACGAGAATTAAGTTAGTAAAAGTGAAACACGTGGAATACGGGTTGGACCGGCGAAAGTGTTTACATTTCTTGGAAGGATTGAGCGCGCTGGACGCCTTCTCTGCTGATGTATTCGGTCTTCCGTAGCCAGGGCACCTGGGCAGGTAGAGGCGTGGATGCGCCGGAACCCGACGCGGGCGTGGCTCCGTTCGTGAACGGTGCCGAGTTTGCAGATGGATCACCAAGCAGAAAGCGATCTTTTGGATCTAGTACAGGGAGCTTCTCTGGATCTGGGTTCAGCACTGAAGAAAACGTGAGTTGAGTTACGCTGGCCATGACGCGATTTAGGGCGTTGTTAACACGCACTTGAGTCATCCCCATCGTCCCACAAGCACTCCCATCGTCCGAGGTCGAGTGGCATCCCACATTCGGCGTCTACGATCATGGGCAATGGCGTGTCGTTTGCAATGGCGTTCAGAAAGTCGGGACGAGCGTATCGCGTTGGATTCGTAGGAATGTCGAGCAATTTTGGCGGACATGGCGGGGGAGGTATTGGATTCGAGTAGCGTACGCGGACCAGAAGGTCTATTTTGCTGTACTTTGTTCAGCCATGGCAGGATGCAGGAGATGGAATACTCACCTTTTCTTCACGCTCATTGATTTCGTATGAGGTAGTCAGCTGTGGGTTGCTTAGGTCAACTTGTGTTTACTTACGTAAGCTTTATCTACCCAAGTTGTTCATTCGTAGTGCATAGTTTGCATTCCTATTCAAAGTTCTGATAGTGGCCCAATCGGCAAGGCTAGCAGACGAGAAAGGATCAGTTTTGAAAATTGACGAATCATCGTGGCGTCGGTTACGCCTAGCACGGTGCCTCACGGATCCCCCATCGGTGAACATTGTCTCCGCGTGCAAGACGCCATATGTCCAGGTACCATATTTCGGCTCGCCTTCTTGCCTCTATAATTTACTGCCGGATCAACTCACGACTTGTTCCCAATTGCGAGGAAATGTTTAGCCGAAACATTCTCGTCCGAGTGGTGACTATTTCTGTTATTACCATACCTCGGGATCATAGAAAACGTAGTTATCTATAACTTTGCACCAGACTCACCTGCGTCGGGGAGTCGTATGTACTCCCGAGTCCCGGATTCACTCGGGTCAGGCTACAGACGATCGCCGAATCACCGGTGGATCAATGATCGGACAAAGACGGTGTGAAGCGCAAGCTCAGACCTGTCCTGCTTTGATCCTGTGTTATCCTCCTTCGTCCGGGGTATCCCAACTGATTGATTTACACCATTCCGGCAATCGCGTCCTTTTTACCCGGAGCGTCGATCACTGATTCGGGAATCAGAGGGATGGCACGGCCAGCGGGCTTTCTCCGTTCCCACCCCTCAGCAATGTCCGCATACTCCGAAATAGCTTTTCATCTGACAAAGTGTTTGGATAGCAGTCGTCTAACACCAAAATAACAGGAAGCTGGAATAAGGCGACCGGGTAGCATGCTCGCCGGTTGAATAACTACTTCCCAGGATTGAATACGTACCAATGTAACGAGACGAGAGTCTCTTTATGTCCAGAGTTTGCATTTATGAATGCGAGTGAACGTTTTAACAGGCCCTGGCACACCCCGGGCCGGTGTACTGCCCATACAATTGTACACAGTGACCCCTGTAGTACCACGTGAGTTGTCAGCGGGCAAACCCTGCTCACTATTATCTTTTCGCATCAATGATACGTACCAATATCATGCTCCGAGGGTGACTTCACAGACCCGTTGAATGGTTGTGATTGAGTCTGCTAAGATTCTATAAATGTGAATGCAAAGTTAGGTTTGGACTTGTCACAAGGTCACATGTCACGGAAACCAACTGTGCCGATTGCCGACTCCCCGGACTCGCATCGTCCAACACAGAGTATCGATCTACCATAAACGTCAACAACTTAGTACAAGTCTGCATCATCCTATGGCTCCTTCGCGCTGGATCCCGCTCGAGAGCAACCCAGAGGTAATGCCTTACTACCTCGCACGATCTGTCGTAGCCCCTTATTCAACGCGTCCTCGATCCGTTTGGATCAGGTATTTAATTCCGTACGCGAACCATTCTATCCGAACGGATCGATTCAGCTGTGACTAATGTAACGCCTGGTACGTCTCCAAGTGGGCGTACGCAGCCGGTCTACCCAAGGATCAGGCTCACTTCCAAGACGTTTTCGGATTGGACGAGGAGGTACGCGCGTCGGAGCATCGTTCATTTCAGTCTCTTAATGACATCGGGCTCATAGCTCCTCCTTATGGTACCTGGAGGGGTCAAAGCAGTGGCACTGCTCTTCCCCTGTTCAGGCATCATCGGCTCAAAGCGAAAGGAAGAAGACGGCAAGATTCGAACCAAGGGACAGGAGCCCATCGATCCAAGCGTGTTCTGGATGAAGCAAACTGTGCGTGTTTGCCTTCTTCGCCCTCTTTCCTCTCTCAAAGGGGTTGTGGCTGACGCCAAGCATCGGCAAAAAGATCTCGAACGCTTGCGGAACGATGGGCTTGATACACAGTTTGGCAAATGTCAGTGTCACGGCGATTTCTTTCTTCCGTTTCCATAATTAAAACCGCACGCGTAGACAGACATAACGTTTCTTCCAAACAGCCCGCTCGCTAAATTCATTGAAGAATGCAAAGGTATTTCCACGTCATGCGGACCTACATGTGCATGTACGTTCGGTAATAACCAACCGGTTGAAATTTCGATTTTTAGACAAGACCCCGGAGGAGTGTGCAAAATTGCTGGAGACGACACCGCTGTTCGAAAGGATACACGAGTCAGCGGCGTCTTCCGGTCAGACCGCAGTCCCTCAGGACCTGGAAACAGACTTGCATTTCACATGCTTCGTCAAAGCGCCAGCCACCACTGCCATCACCAACGCGGCGGCGCCCACAAAAGAAAGGGATCAAACGCAGAAGTGGCGTTTGATCGAATTGGACGGCGGTCGAATTGGACCGATTGACAGGGGCGAATGTACCGACCTGCTCAAGGCATGCCCGTTATTCTTGGCCCGATTTCAGAAAGAAAGATCTAATGCTCTTACAAAAAATAGGACGCGGCGAAATACGTCAAGGAACACTATGTGTCGCAAGCGAAGAGCATCAACTTTAACATGATGGCACTCTGCCCCGGGCCAGAAGATTTCTAGCATGTTGACAGTTGAAACTCCAATAACGTGCAGTAGAGAGTAGGATGTATGACAAAGCGTTTGTGGAAGAAGTTTGAACAAGATGAAAAGGAGAATGGACAGGTCATGAATTCATAATCCGCTAGGGTAAATTGATAGCAGCTCGGATACCGACGCGGGTATTTCCTTGAGCATTCTCGCGATAAATCTCGATACATTGAAAGTACTCTCAAAGTCAGTGATGTCTTCGCCGTTCCCAATCTCAGCAATCTGGGACGCTGATGCAGCGATCTGTGCGATGTTAGTTATCACGGAGAAAAAAAAGTAGAGCAAGTGACTGACTCGTAATAGCTGGACGGGAGGGAATTTGTCTGTCTTGGCTTGGAGCTTGGTTCCGCGTAGAATGTACTTTACCAGGAAAGGTTCTGCGGATAGGGGACGCGCGATCCCAATGACTATGATTGCGAAACATCGGTGGTCGATCCAGTTACAGAAAGTGAGAAAAAAAACAAACTGACCATCCGTGGAACCCGATTGTATTCCTTCCGCCATGGCCTTTGCTGTCCTGAAGCCTCCAGTGACAACGATCTTTGATTGTCTCAAATGTGGCCTCAGCCGATCTGCGAAATCAATAAAGTATCCTTCTCGTGCAGCGTTAAACTGAGTCTGGCGACGAGCAACGAGGTGAGGAAGCAATTTATCATCGTCCGCACGAACGAGATGAAGACCCACCCCTCGCTGTATAGGTGGTCGCTCTGGCTCATACGTCCTTCCGCTGATTTCGATCAAGTCGACAGTAGCGGCTTCCAGCATCGTCGCTGTCATGATCGCCTCCTCTTCGTTAACCCCATTGAGTACGCCGTCGTCACAGTTGACTTTGACAGAGATCAGAAATGCCGGATCCTTCACTACCCGTCGGATTTCGGAGATGATCTCGCGCAATATCCGCGTGCGGTTTTCGAGACTCCCACCGTACTCGTCCATCCTGTTGTTCGTCCGTTGAGACAGAAATTGGTGGATCAGGTAGCCATGCCCTGCATGAATCTAGCGGGGAATCAGGTTAGCTATCGATAGATAGGGCTATCACGTTACCTGGACTCCATCAAATCCTGCATTCCACAAGAAAGAAGCGGCATATGCGAATCGCGAAACAATATCCTTAATTCCATCCCTCGTCAGGGGTGTCGGTCTTGCGAACAACACGCCGGAAGTAGATGGGTGCTCTATATCCGAGGATGACTCGGGGTATGGTTGTATGGTGATGGAAACTTGTCGACCTGGGTGACTAAGCTGCCCGAGAACAAGGCTCCCGTGTGATTTGGAAGCCCTTGCCACTTCCCTGAAATCCTCCAGGTAATTGTAAGGTAGGTCTCGGTCAATTATTGCGTTTCCTACCACAGCATTGGAACCAAAGAGGATGATGCTTGATGAAGACGGTGCATACCTGATGCTTCTAGATGATCCTTTTTTATCTGAATATTGCCCGTGACTATTATTCCTGAAAAGACGTCTCAGGAATTGTGATCACTACTGGCAGCGCCGTACCGATTTCTCCCATTGCCCAAGTTTCGTAAAGGCGAATGAGCTCCTCGGTGGGCCGTCCACGTTCCATTGGATCATATGGCGAAAACGTCGAGAGGCGTTCGGACATCGCACTCTTCATGAACCTATTTTTGGCGGTTTTCCCGCTGAACGTGAATGTCAACGGCTGTCCCAAGGTTTGTACAGGCGAGACTTCAGGGGGATGCATGATCAGGGGCTGTTGGTACGGATATTGGGCTACATTCCACCACAACCCCTGATCTTTATAATCCATGTCCCCAAATGGTTCTTGGAAAGAGTACGTTTGCTGTCTAAGCATGCTTGCGCTAGGCGATTCGTGACTACTAATATTAAGAAGGGCTGCTCGGGGACATTGGGAAAAAAGGCACCAACATCGAAGTGAATCCGAGGCAGTAGATGACGGGCGGAGTCTTGCGCGCTTGGCCTCTGCAAGGTTTTTTTCATTGATGCAACGGCAGAAGCGGTGGTAGGATGTAAGTAGAAATTGGTACTCGTGTGAACAAGCATGAACTGAGGAGCTTGAACTCACTGCTAATTTGATGGTACTCGATACAATTGGTACCATAAGAGTCCCCCAGCCTGAGGAGGAAGCGATGCCAGCGGAGACCTGAGAGTCACCTGTCGGGCCGTTAGGCTTGAGCTCGTATGTCATCTGAGAAAGTGACTAACTTGCTACGGGTTCAGAAAGGGTGGCGTCGAGCCTGGTGAAGCTGTCCAACGCCCACGTTAGATTATGGGAGTACACAATGTCGGGTCAAGGCTTGTGCGAGAACCAATGAATTCGAACACGATGCCCGTGGTAATAACGGGACTTGCAAATCGCCGACATGACGCCTTCCGAATATGTCCCGAACAGGGGATGTTGGCGAACTAGTGTGCCCTCGTTTCAAGCCGCGGGACAAGAGCATTGAAAATTTGAAACATAAATGCGGGCTCGAACTTCGAAGGGTGTGAGTTAGTTACCAAACACTGTGGCAACTGACATCGGAGGACAAACCCCTCCGACTTCTTATCGCCCGATCGTTCATCAAAACGAGTCGAGGTTCAGATGTTACGTACAATAGACGACCACCATGGCTACACACTGCCAGTTTGGTCTGGGTGGCAGATCACATATATCGCGTTGAGAATCGCGCTGGAAGTCATCGCAACATGTAGATCGATGAGACACTCAGTGAACTATGTATGCCCATAACGACCTGGATCACTCACATTCATCCATCAAACGTTGGTGTGTAACCAACCATTTTTAACCACGGTCGGAATTCGAACCGTGAGCTCCGAAAGGCATATCCCGTCGGAGTAACAAGTCATATAGGTGGCGCCGCCGTGTCGGAGCTGAACATCCCCTCAGGTGGAAAAAATGAAGTGCTGTTATGTAGAACTCGCAAACCGTTGGTTGTACTCACACATGAAATATTGTTCAAGGAAGTCCGGCCGACCAAGAAGCTTCTCGAAATCATATGATGCTACCAGGTGAACTGTGAATGTCACCCAACTTGACATAAAAGTTACAGTTTACTATACGGCGAGTAGGATTTGACTTTTATGGAAATTGTTGCAGAAGTTTGATCGAGTTATCTCTGCCAGTGAGCGGTCTCTCGGCGAAGCTCCACCATCTAAATCTCTTATCTGCATAATTCAATCCTGAATACGATGCAAGACAGGGTATTCGATCCATCTGTATGGATTCCAACGCAGCGTTTGCTGGAAATGTCAAAATGGGTGTCACAAGGTGCCGAGGCTGCAAGTTCTACCGTGGCCTTTTGTCAGGAACATCGTCACTCATCGGTCGCCTGTGTCTAGAAGGTATACAAGGCGTTCGTCAGGGTCAGGTCTTCGCATGCTACATGGGGCCCTCTTGAAGCCGACATCAAAGCTGGTTGTCCGTCGACCCCTGTCTTGGATGACATTCTCTTCAAATACCGATTCCCAAAGAAATACCGACATCCAACCTTGGATAAGTCGATGACACGCCAGCGCGTGATTGGCGAAGCCCGAACTCTGATGCGATGTCTGCGGTCGGTCTGACATTGTTCTGATATCACCCAACTAAATTCAATCTCTGTTTCATGATAGTGCCGGTGTGAATGTACCTGGCATCAGGCTTGTAGACGTCGCTGAAGGTTGTCTTGGATTAGAATTCATAGAAGGACCACCTGTGCGGTATCTGATCCCGTCAGGGATTGTCACATCTCTCCTCAGTGACATGGACGACGAAGCCGAGCCGGACCACAAAACAGTCGATGACGACATACGAAGTCGAGCAGCCAAGTCAGGTTGCTCACAGGAGATTTCCATGGGTCTGTAATTTGAGACGGGAAGCTTGAACGTGCACCTGACCATGCCATTCGCTCCAGAAACACTCCTGGAGAAAATTGGCGTGGAGATCGCCAAGCTGCATCTCATTGATATCATACATGGAGACCTGACCACATCGAACATGTTACTCCGGTCAAGCAACAACGATCTGGTACGCGAAACGTGTTCCGTTAGTGCCAGGATGGCTTCTAAGACGCTTCAGGTATTGATCGACTTTGGACTTTCTTATCACTCCGCCCTCGTCGAGGACAAAGCAGTGGACCTTTATGTTTTGGAACGTGCCTTTTCATCGACCCACCCTGACTCTGAACCCCTATTCACGTCTATTCTTGCGGCTTACGCGAATCGCGTCGGAAAAGACTGGGATCAAATCAGAAGAAGACTAGATGACGGTAAGGTTGATCATCATGCACTGACCTGTCAGATACTACGATATTTTTTCGCTTAGTTCGTCTTCGAGGCAGAAAACGGAGTATGGTTGGTTGAAATGAGTGCACACCAATAGACGCGTACTTCGTTATTGATCCAGTATTTTCTTGACGACTTTCTAATACATTGGTATACATGTTTCCTGTTCCTTTAGTACATCGGTGAATCGCTGTTAGACAGCGACAAGTTCGCTCATAGATCACCTTATGCTACATCCTCCCCAGCACAGACCCTCTCAATCCAATCCACCCCACTCTGAACCTTCGTCAGATTTTCACAGCCCGTTTCTGTGATCAAGACATCATCCTCAATCCGCACACCTCCCATCCCTTCATAACGAGCGAGAACATCCGTGTTTATATAACGTGAGTTGTGGACGCCATGGGCCTTCAGGAGGGCAGGGTGAAAATACACGCCTGGCTCAATAGTCTGGTTTGAAAAGTCAGTGACGAAAGGAAATCGTGATCATGCGAATAAGGCCGACTTACAACTACCATCCCCGTCTGCAACTCCAACCTTAATCTCAGGTAGGTGTAGAATTCCTTGTGACCACCGGCTGCCCCGTTCGACCCATCAACAAAGTACTTTCCACTCCCAGGCGGTCGACTCGCACTTGGCACGTCATGCACGTCCATACCCATGGAGTGCCCAACTCCGTGCGGGAAGAAAGCGGCACTGAGACCAGTGAGCAGAATCTCCTGGGAGAGAGCTTCACGAGATTTCACAGTCGTCTTGGTGATGGGTGCTTTCATGTGACCATGCGCGTTGCCATTGAGACCTTGCATCAACAAAGGATGAGAAATGCGGTGGGAAGCGACAACGGGTTGAGAATGGCAGACCTTCCATCGTCCCGTCGGGATCCTTGAATATGCCCATATTTAGGAAGCCATCTACGAGAACGCGGTGACATAACAACTGTATGTCATCCCAGTGGACTCCTGGGGCAGCGAGTTTGAAAGACTCCTACGTAGCCGGTAAGTCCCACTTTCGATGTTGCATAATCCCAATATGAGGAAGTGAACTCACTGATTGCATCCTCAATACAAGTTCGTAGACCTTCTTAGCTTCCTCCGTGAACTTGCCGCCATTTCCGACTGGCATTGTACGCGTGACTACGCAGGAGCGTGGAATCAGCATCAATGATATCTAGCAAACCGAAAAATACTTGCTGTCCGAGCTATAACAATCCCATTCGCACCCAGCATCAATGAGCAACAGCTGCGGTAGCAATCCTTCTTTTCCACTGCATTCGTCAAAGGTGTGCGAATGGGCAAGGCTTCCCGTATTTTGAGTGTCCCGAGAGTTTACTGGACCCCATGCAAAGGCACGATCATTGCAACAGTAATGCAGCGTCGATGCTCGGGTGGATGCCGCCACAATAGGTAGATAAGCTTGATGTGCGGCGCTGCAACCATGAGATGAACCCTAAAGAGGACGTCGCCACGGAGATCAAGATAGCTTACCCTTCCCGCCTGCACGAAGCTACGAATATCGCCTCTGCTTCGGCTTCTTTCTCGATCAACCACTCTCCAGGTAGAAGCGGTGTATGCGAGGGTTGCTTCTTGATCTTCCCCGCGACGGCCAACCCAAGCACACGCATGATGACTTCATGCGCGCTTGAGCTGATGTCATTCGCTTTGCGGATCATCGCAATCTCGTACGGATCCTTGATAAGCCTCGTTTTGTGAAGAGCTGAAAGGAGATATTCCGCCGTGGCCGATTTCTGTACAGCTTTGAAGTCATCAACTACATCGGTAGCAACGTTGGGAAACTGGTCTGTTTCAGGGAGTGTGTGAATCATTGTCCCTTGCGGAAGTCGAGAGATAGCAGGGATGAGATAAGGAGGATGCTGGATTTCGTCCACTGCATACAACTGGCGAGCCTCTTGAAGCGTAGGGGGAGCGGGTGACCACATGAGATCCACTATGGTGGGCTCAAAGATGTACAGAGTCGTCTTCAACTTGTAGTCCAACCCCTGACTTTGTCCGAGAGCAGAGGAAGTGGGATCGTACAGAGCCAGAAAATATGATCCGGGAACATTGCAACCGGTGAGATAGAAGAAGTTGGATTCCTGGCGGAAGGAGAATTCACGATCCGTATCATTTCGATAAGAGGTGCTACCGCCTGTCAGTAAGATCGCTTGAGGCTTAAGTTCGGTGAGCCGAGTGACATCAACGTAGCATTAGAGGCTGATCCGAGAGCCTGAGAAGACGGTACCTTGGCTCTGTCCTCGGGAGAGAGAGACTCCAGTAGAGTCGTAAGAGTTCTAACGGCATGATCTTTGGCTAAATTCCAGAGGTCAGACCTACAACAGGGGCATGCCCAAGACGGCACTGCTCGTAGATGTAAGGACGTACCAGGGTATTTTCCACTCAAATCCACATTCGCTGCCATCTTAGAACTTTATGCTCAATCGGACTGGAGTGATTCAACGCAGAAAGCGAAGACTGGTCATGGGTTCAGTCGGAGTAATCTTTAATTAGGGAGATTGATGATGATAATGGGGACACGAATAACATGCACGCCGATGGTGAAGCGGTTATCATGCTTGCCTTCCAAGCAAGCGGCAGGGGTTCGACTCCCCTTCGGCGTAACGATTTTTACACTCCGATCGTATTTTGTCGAGCGTGCCAAAAGAGCATCGATTGGTGATATCGAATATTGTCAACGTTACCGCTCGACGTTCAATTTGTTCTGCAGCCCGACGGGCGTTCTAGAGGATACGTACATACCGGCCACTCAAGGGAGGAAACAATACTTACCCATTCCTTGCTTTGCGGTGCCTTGGCTAGGATCTGGGTTTGAACGGAAAACGGCGGCTAACGGAATTCTCACGATTGGCGATGAAGTTCTTCGATCTTCAACACCTGTTTGCAGCTTAGCGCAAGCTGATCCTGCTGCGTGTTCTGTTTTTGTTGTTGTGGAAATGTGCTGGCAAGTAGATATCGTATTGATAACGGCGCTGATAGCTCCATTTTTGCCCTGGCTGAGGTCTCGTGATTGGTATCATGAATGTAACCCCCGGGCGCTTCGGACGGAACACGGTCCCTGACTTTCAACCGACGACCGGATCCCGGTATTTATACCCTTCCCCACTCCACCCTAGAGCTTTCGCGACCTTGCACTTAGCATCCACGAAAGATGTTTAAACACGCTGTACACATCCGGCGATCCTCGTTTGCCACTGTCGCAACTTCGTCTTCCAAGCTTACTATTGGAATTCGTCGCGAGGACCCATCCAGAATTTGGGAGCGGAGATGCCCATTGACACCTGACGCCGTCGAATCATTGGTCCACGAGGAGAACGTGGACGTTCTCATTCAGGACTGCGACAGGAGGGTCTTTCCGGTGCAACAGTTTGTGAAGGTCTGTGATGTACCTCGCGGGTCGATAATACATTCCACTTTGAACTGAGGTGTTTCAACTTTACAGGCAGGTGCAAAGGTTCATCCTACTCTCGCACCCGCACACGTTGTTCTCGGCATCAAGGAACCACCACTCAATGAACTGGTGACCTCACCTGTGTCACCTTTGCGCGGCGCAAGCTCCGGTTCGCCCGTGCATCGCACACACCTAATGTTCTCTCATACTACCAAGGGCCAGCCTTACAACATGGAGTTACTGTCCCGTTTCCTGAGCCAGGATCCGCGACGCGACGTTCCATCGAGGCTAATAGACTACGAACTTCTTGCCGGACCAGATGGTAAGAGAACCGTTGCGTTTGGGTGGTTTGCTGGAGGTGGGAACATTGTCATTTCAGCTCTATCTCATTGTCGCTAATCGTTTCGTGTTAACTAGTGGCCGGTACTCTCGAGTCCCTTTCTTCATTAGCTCATGCTCACCTCGAGCTCGGGGTTGCTTCACCGTTTCTCGTGGGTACAGCGACGTTCGTATCTGGTGTTGATTTCTGAGAAACTCCTACTTGCAAGCACACACCCCGACCTCACACCCATGTTGACTTGACATCGCTGCGAGCGGCTTTAAGAGCCATCGGCGAGGAAATCATCCGGGATGGGACTCCCCAGTCCTTGGGACCCTTTGTCATTGGCTTGACTGGGTAAGTCGGTTTCACCTGCAGTCCTTCAGTTCCTCAATACCCCCTGTTAGCCGCGGAAATGTTTCACAAGGTGTACTCTCCATCTTGGACGAGCTTCCGATTGTGAGGGTCAGCGTGCAAGATCTGCCTGCCCTTGTGAACAGTCCAGGTATGGTGTCTTTCTCTAGTCATTGGACGTCTCATGTATGGTTGCCACCTAGATACCGACTTGCATAAGGTAGCCGATCTTCGTCCAAAACCCAAACTCCTCGATATTGACGTACCGTCCAGATATACCTAGTGCACGCTTCACCAGCCGAATATCTCTCTCGAACCGATGGTGGTCACTACGACAGAGCCCACTATTATGAGAACCCGTCTCTTTACCAGTCTGATTTTGCCACCAAGGTACAGAGAACATCCGATCTAGCATTCATCATTCGAACTCGTCCGTGTACTAGGTTGTTCCGTATCTTACCATTTTCCTGAATGGAGTTGGCTGGCTTCCTGGCTTCCCTCGTCTCATGACGAACGAGGCATTGACAACAGCACTCGCTCGCGCTGCGAAAGTCGGCCCCGGAAGGCTTGCGACCATAGGCGACATCAGTTGCGACATTGAAGTGAGTGGTCTCATACGTCTCGTAACACGCTCCGCTAATATCAATGACCCTCAGGGTGGCCTCGAGTTCATGTCGCGTGCATCCACCCTCTCGGACCCCTTCTTCAAACATCGTCCTCCGACGCTTCCGACTCATCTCCCAAGTGTGCAAATCATGTCTGTGGACATCCTTCCCTCCAGCTTGTCGTTGGATGCATCCAAACACTTTTGTCGAGTGTTGACGCCTTACTTGAAGGCCGTGATCCAAGAGTACCGAGGACAGCCTGTGCAACAGGAGTACTCTGATGCTCTGAAGACGGCCACGGTCGCCAAGGACGGTCAACTTCAGGGTATCCATACCTGGCTAGAAGACCCCCTCGATACATGGAGGCGAAGTACAGCGAAGTTGGAGGGTTCTCTTGGGAAGAAGAAAGTCTTGATGCTCGGGAGCGGCATGGTTGCCGGACCAGCAGTCCAAGAGCTATGTCAGCGTCCGGACGTGGAATTGGTTGTTGGTCAGTAGTTCGTTTGTATTTGTACTTGTACTTGTGGACTCATTTGGATTG
>JBBPOJ010001480.1:0-13382 GCA_038091395.1 Leccinum rimulosum | reverse complement strand
TCCATATCGGAACGGCCAAAGGAGCTTTCCCCATTTGTACATCTCGTCTTACACTCCCACATTGACTGCCCTCATCCGTGCGAGACGGAATCATCCATCAGCGACGACTTTGATACAGGAGGAGAAATCTTTCCTTGCTGTGGGTCAGGCGAATGCCAAAGGCGAAAGCGAGCTTTTCTCGGTCGGCTCTGAACTGGCCATCATTGTCGAGCGCATTCAGGGTCTCGCCACGTTCACGCGCCTTGAAGGTCCCGAATCGAGTATGTCTCAAGTCTCGAAGGAGCTGAGGACGAGCGAGTGGGTTCACTTTGCGTGCCACGGTATCCCAAACAAGAAGCAACCCTTTGACTCTGCATTTGGTCTCTATGACGGCCGGTTTACAGTGGAACGGATCATGGGATGCGAGTTAGAGAACCCGGAGTTTGCCTACCTGTCTGCTTGTCATACGACCGTCGGAGACGAGGAGAGTCCAGACGAGGTGATCCACTTGGCGTCAGCGATGCAGTTTGCAGGGTTCCGGTCTGTGATTGGGACGATGTGGGCGGTGGATGATGAAGATACGAACAAGATCACGAGCATGTTTTACGAGAATATGTTGGATGGAAGTGGTCGGCTGGATCACACTCAGGCGGCGTGGGCGCTGCACACGACGATGAACTCGTTGGTTGGTGATGTTCCGCTTGATCAGCGCATTCTGTATGTACATATCGGTGCCTAGTGCATGTCATTGTATGGTTGCCTCGTACTTATGCATTTCATGTATCTCTTCGCATACATGTGCTATTTGTGATCAGTATCGAACGTGTGTGTCTGGATATGTGGATGACTGCATTTTGAACAGTATGACGACCCCTGGGCTTTGCGAGCGGCGTTGGGGCCATCGTGAATATCTCGCTCCCATTGGGGGCCTCTCTCTGATTGTGAGGGTCAGGTAAGGGAACGGTTTGGAACCCACGAGGGGCCATCATGATTCTGTTATTCAAGTTCTGACCCTGCGTTATGCGGGAACTAGCGAAAATGAATGCGGTCCTTCGCCCAGCATAAGGCATTTAGATATGGAATATTTTGTACTGAGCGATGCGGACCAGATCGTTGAGGATAGCAGGGTTCCGTTGCTGCAAACGACCTCTCTCTATCCAGATGGAACTGAGACCTCAGGCATCTTACCACTAGAGTCGGCAGAGCGCCTCGCCTCGACCCGCGTTGTACCGCCGTGGATAAATTCTGCGAGGTGTTAGTAACTCTTAACTCGACTATACCTTAACCCCGATTTCCGTGTCACCTGCGGCATCGGTGGTCAACAAGTGAGTCACAGGCACATGCTTTGAAATAAGTAAGTACCATGAGCATGCCCTCAGTGACATTCAGGTATTCGTCCCGAGAATATCGCGTGAAAGTGCTATGTGGGTGCAATATAAAGGAGAGCCACAGGGCTGTGAATGCTGACAATGAGTCATAAAGCGCGACCTACTATGGTCTCCGTGGGTAGTAGCGACTGTAACGTCGTCATCCCGTACCAAGCGTTCGCGTGCGTGCGTATATGCTCGCACTTTTCCGCAAACACGGTGGGGACATTGGAAAATACGAGGACGGGCGCATGAGCGAGACGCGCGAGGATCCACGTGTCCACGTATTTGCGTGCGCGTTTGTGCACTCGGTTCCTATGCTCGCCATCGCGGGAGGGGCGTACCTTCTTGTGCATGCGTGTCGTGGGTGAGGGCAAGCGCGTCAGGAGCGACAGTGATGTGCGAGGGCGAGGGCGAGGGCGAGGGCGGGCGTGTCGATGAGCAAGCGAGTTGGTGCGTACGCCCACACGCATACATGGACGTCCAGGTGGGGTGATGTAGGGAAGGCGATGACGAGGGCAAACGAGGGAGCTAACGACCTACGGCGACCGTCGTATACTCTCGTTGTGCCGAGAGCATACGGCAGTCGTCGCACGCCGTCTTGAATGCGGCGAGGGAGGTGACGCGGACGACTGGGGCAAGGGCAGTCGCCACACGCCGTCCTCGACGTTCCACATATATGAGGAGTTAACTCGAGCGTACTTTATTGTAACCCAGATTTCTGTGTTACCTGGGGCATTGGTGGTCAACAATTGAGTCACGGGCACATGCTTTGAAATCAGTAAGTACCTTTAGTATGCCCTGACATACACGAAGGAGAGTCATTGAGCTGTGGACGCTGACTTGATGCTGACAATGAGTTATATAGCGCGACCTACTTTCTCGAGTATGGTCGCCACGGGCGGGCGGGTCGGTGAGCAAGCGAGGTGGTGCGTGCGCCCACACGCGTACGTCCGTATGGACGTACATACAGGTCGGGTGATGTAGGGAAGGGGGCAAACGAGGGAGGTAACGACGTACTGCGACCGTCGTATACTCTCGTTGTGCCGAGAGCATACGGCAGTCGTCGTACACCGTCTTGGATGCGGCGAGGGAGGTGACGCGGACGACTGGGGCAAGGGCGGTTGCCACACGCCGTCGTCAACGCGTTGAGGTGGTGTGAGAATGAGGGAGGGCGACGGCGAGTGAGACCTTGGGGGCGGGACAGGAAGACGACAGAGCGACGCTGAACGAGAGGACATTGGTGAGGACGAAGACGGGATGAGTGCGAATGAAGTGGGTACCAACGACTAAGTAGTCTCTACTATCTAGTAGTCAAAGTTGAAGTTGACAGTCTACAGGGAGATGCGTGACGATGCGGGCTTGCGGAGAGAATATGCGTACTTGTTTTTCGGGACTATCACGGTCGTTGTCGTCGTCCACTTGCTTGCGTTTCGACTTGATGATGGACGAGTGGCCATCTGCGCCATGATCTTATAACACGACACCTCATCAAGCCTCGTGCGGGCAGTTCCGCCCTCTCTAGCAGGGTTGCTCGCTCTGCTTACATAAGGCGTGGGTCTTCGTACACGATGGCCACAACGGCCCCGACAAGGACGACACACACCACCACCACCACCACCACCACCACCACCGTCGTGAAAAGGAAAAAGGAAAAGGATGACGCGCCTCTAAGAAAGTTCCGTGGCATACCAAAGGACGTCCAGCTCTGTAAAGCTCTTTGGAAATAAGTCGTCGAACTTATCAAGGTGCGTACGACGAGATATACACGAATTAGTGACGTTTTGACGATGTGGTTGTAGGCTCGACCAGACTTTTCAATACAAAATACCACGGCCCTCTTGGTCTCGCTCATGAATATCTCCATCAGTTGTTACCCAGACGGACTCGAATACGTAGATCACGGAGTATTCTGACAGGTACATACGTTTTATCTCTATAGATATATGCGTGTCTACTCCTGACACCGATCTGATGCAGCTCGGATCTCCATGCTCCACAAACAGCTGCGAATCTCGCAGCATTGCTTGTCGCCCCGATCAACTCGTACCAATCCGTGCTCACGTCGCTCGTCATCCCGCGCTACGCTCCTAACACAACAACTTTTTTACACGCGCCATTCGATCGCACACAGCGTCCTCTCGAGTGTGCTCAAGAACGAACCCGATTGCGAAACATCGCTTGCTCCCCCGTGCTTGCGCAAGACAAGTCTTGGTTCCATTCGCCAGCGCATTCCCCTGCGGTGCTCGCCCAGCGGGTGTTCGGGGTAGACGGGTTGATCACCAAGGCTGCGTTGCGTGGGGCCAAGTTGTTGAAGAAGCCGCATCAGGCGACCGCAGTGCACGCTGCAAATCATTTGTAGTGACAGGAGGCGGCAGTGGAGGTAGAAGGAGTGGGGGAGGGGAACTGGAAGGGAAGGAGGCGGGGAGGATGGGGAAGGTGCCAAGGCGGTGAGTATCGCTCTGCACTATCGATTGTGACTGACTGGTTATCTACAGTAGAACAGCAAACCAATGCTGGAATGTTTGCAAAAGTCGTTGCGGATCGCACATTCGGCGACGGAGGATATTCAATTCTGTGACACGCTCGATCAATATCCATACTACTTTTATCTGAGTCGCGGGGCACTTGCTGTGCGTATCTCTTCACTCTACACTCTCTTGATGGAGTTTCTGACATCCTTACAGGTTGCTCCAACATTCATCGTCTGCCTCGTAGAGCTCATCACGTCCTCAATCGGCACCATCACCTCTCGGTCGCCTTCCGCTTCGTACCTGCACCTGTCGCAACGAATCGAACAGGTGGCGTCCCCAGACATGATCCAGCGACATTTCCCCAGTGGACAGTACATTCTTTCGAAGAAAACATCGGAGAATCCGGAGAGGTATGACGAGGTGGAAGTCGTTGGGACATTTTTGAAGATGGTTGCTGGGTACGTATAGAGCATGGAGTCGATTTCGATCTGTCGATACCGTTTTTTGTCGTTGTTTGAGCCATGGCCCTTTTTTGAACTGATTGATGTCTTACGACCCTGGCGAGCAGGGCTGTGGCAGTTGCCAACCCATTGCTGTGCAAACTAAAAATACGGAAAAAACGAGGCTCCTCAAGTAAGTAAGTCAAGTCATTACGGCGAAGTCGCCAACATTCTCACATTCTTCTTTCCACTGTCCAGTGGCTCATCTTCATCCCAAACCACAGTGCAAGATGAAATCGAAAGGTGCTTATGTCACTATTTTGTCGAGAAAAGCCTACATTCACGCCGTCAGCTGAAAAGCGGTCCTCTCGAGCTAAGTGGCACACCAAGCATGAGAAAAGAGGCCAGAGGGACTCAACTGGAGAGGCGACTATTTCAGTCGATGAGATACTTTCGCGAGCAGAGTCAACGTTCGCGAAGTTTGAGCAAGGGGACGGGACGGACCACATTAGTGAGGCAATCGTCCTTGGTCGCCAAGCACTGGACCGTTGCCCACCCGGTCACGACGAACGATGGGACTCACTAAATCTGCTTGGTGAACATCTCTGGGGTCGTTACAACAATCTAGGAGCAATTGAGGACGTCGAAGAAGCGCTTATCTACTGCAGAGAGGCACTGGAGCTTTGCCCAGAAGGGTACCCAAATCGATCGACGTCGCTAAACAACATCGCAAACTGTCTCTTCACTCGTTACCACCAGCTTGGAGACATGACGGACCTCAATGAGGCCATCATCCTCGGGAGACAAGGACTCGACCTTCGCCCATCAGGGCACCCGCATCGATCAGCGTCGTTGGGCAATGTTGCATCTCATCTCTTCACTCGTTACCACCAGCTTGGAGACATGACGGACCTCAATGAGGCCATCACTCTTGGGAGACAAGCCCTCGACCTTCGCCCGTCGGGGCACCCGCATCGATCAGCGTCGTTGAACAATGTCGCACGCTATCTCTCCACTCGTTACAACCACCTTGGAGACATGACAGACCTCAATGAGGCCATCATCCTCGCGAGACAAGCCCTCGACCTTTGCCCATCAGGGCACCAGCATCGATCAACGTCGTTGAACAACGTTGCAAACTATCTCTGCACTCGTTACCACCAGGTTGGTGACATGACAGAGCTCAATGAGGCCATCATCCTCGGGAGACAAGCCCTCGACCTTCAGCCGTCAGGCCACCCGATTCGTTCAATGTCGTTGGACAATGTTGCATCCTATCTCTGCACTCGTTACGACCAGCTTGGAGATATGACGGACCTCAATGAGGCCATCATCATGGGAAGACAAGCCCTCGACCTTTGCCCGTCAGGGCACCGAGAACGATCAACGTCGTTGAGCAATGTTGCATCCTATCTCTCTACTCGTTACAAGCAGCTCGAAGACATGTCGGACCTCAATGAGGCCATCATCCTCGCGAGACAAGGCCTCGACCTTCGCCCACCTGGCCATCCTGACCGATCATGGTCATTACTTAAACTGGCACATTGTTTCCGTGTTCGCTTCACCCAGTCGAACGAGGACAGAGAAGATCTATTCAGTCTTTACACCGAGTTGTCAAATATCTCACAAACACTCTCACCAGTTGATCTCTCTTTTTCCAAACAATGGATCACGCAAGCTGAGAATTTCTGCCATCCCACAGTCCTTCTCGCATACGAAACATCTCTTCGACTACTCGTTCAACACCTTGCCATTTTACCATCCCTACCCAGTCGTCTCCAAAGTTTCAAAGACCTCGCTTCATCCCTAGCAATCGACGCTTTTTCCGCTTGTCTCCGTAATCAACGTGCCAAAAAAGCGGTTGAGCTTCTCGAGCAAGGTCGCGGTGTATTCTGGACCCAGATTGCTCGTCTCCGTTCCCCTCTTGAAGATGTCATCGCCTCGGGCCAGGAAGGACAATCTCTTGCGAACGAGTTTACTCGACTCTCATCAGAAATACGCAATACAATTCATTTACAAGGTCCAGATCAACACAACCAGCTGTGCGGCCTTAATCTTGATCTGCAATCCATAATCTCTCAAATTCGCACATTACCCGGTCTCGCTCGATTCCTCCTCCCCTCTTCCTTTTCGGAACTCCAGCACGCTGCCAGTGGGGGACCTGTCGTCATCGTCAATGCTAGCCAGTATACGTGCGATGCACTCGTTGTTTTTTTTGACACAGATCCGGTTCATATCCCGTTGCAAATCACAAAATCTCGTGTTCAGAACCTGTCGTCAGAGCTCCAATCTCTGACTTTTGATGCAAAGACAATGGACATGGGGAGAGACCTGGCTCGCTTCCTGAGAGTCCTTTGGGATGAGATCGTCTTGCCCATTGCTGAGTTTCTTCAGGCAACAGTTCCACTTGGCTCACGTATCTGGTGGTGTCCCACTGCCGAGTTCTGCCTTCTGCCACTGCACGCGGCTAATCCGTATCGGAACGGCCAAAGAGGCTTTTCCCATTTGTACATCTCGTCTTACACTCCCACGTTGACTGCCCTCATCCGTGCGAGACGGAATCATCCATCGCCGACGACTTTGATACACGAAGAGAAATCCTTCCTGGCTGTGGGTCAGGCGAACGCGATCGGCGAAAGCGAACTTTTCTCGGTCGACACTGAACTGGCCATCATTGCTGAGCGCATTCGGGGTCTTGCTACGCTCACGCGCCTTGAAGGTCCCGAATCGAGTATGTCGCAAGTCTCGAAGGAGCTGAGGACGAGCGAGTGGGTTCACTTTGCATGCCACGGCATCCCAAACAGGAAGCAACCCTTTGACTCTGCTTTTGGTCTCTACGACGGCCGGTTTACAGTGGAGCGGATCATGGGATGCGAGTTAGAGAACCCGGAGTTTGCCTACCTGTCTGCTTGTCATACGACGGTCGGAGACGAGGAGAGTCCAGACGAGGTGATCCACTTGGCATCCGCGATGCAGTTTGCAGGGTTCCGGTCTGTGATTGGGACGATGTGGGCGGTGGACGACGATGATACAAACAAGATCACGAGCAAGTTTTACGCGAATATGTTGGATGGAAGTGGTCGGCTGGATCACACTCGAGCGGCGTTGGCGCTGCAGAGGGTGTTGTTCCGCTTGATCAGCGCATTCTGTATGTACATATCGGTGCCTAGTCCATATCCTTGTATGGGTTGCCTCGTACTTATGTATTCGATGTGTCTCTTCGCATACATTTTCTCGAATGTGTGAATGTCTGTTTATGTGGATGACTGCTTTGTGAACAGTATGACGATCTTGGGCTTCGCGAGCGGCGTTCAGAGTTGCGTTCCAGCATGTGGGAGAAGCTTTTGGGCCATCGTCCATATCTCGCTCTCATCGGGCGCCCCTCTCTCATTGTGAGGGTCAGGTCTGGGAACGGTTTCGAACCCACGAGGGGGCCCAAGTACTCATCATTATCTTGTTATTCAAATTCTGAACCTGCGTCATGCGGGGGAACTAGTCACAGTGAACGCGGTCCTTCCGATGCCAGGCATAAGGCATTTAGATCTCGACTATCTAGTACTGAGTGATGCGGACCAGAGTGCTGCGTGCGTACAAACAAGGAGAGCCACTGAGCTGCGGATGCTGACAATGAGTTACATACTAAGTATGGTCGCCGTGGGACTCGTCAATCCCTGAATCCATGTGTTCTACATACACATGGTGACTAAGTTCTCGCATGCGCGTCGTGGGTGAGCGTAGGCGAGCAAGTGTGTCACGAGTGACGGTGATGTACGAGGAAGAATGCGGGAGAGGGCGAGGGCGGGCGGGCGGGTTGGTGAGCAATCGAGGTGGTGCGTGCGCCTACACGCATACATGGACGTCCAGGTGGGGTGTAGGGCAAACGAGGGAGGTAACGACCTACGGCGACCGTCGTATACTCTCGTTGTGCCGGGAGCATACGGCAGTCGTCGCACGCCGTCTTGGATACAGCGAGGGACGTGACGCGGACGACTGGGGCTGGGGCAGTCCTCGACGCGTTGAGGTGGTGTGAGAATGAGGGAGGGGGTGAGTGGGACAGGAAGACGGCAGGGGTGTGGCGAGAGAGAGGGTAAATTGATGTGTTGTAACTTGTAATAGTCAAAGTTGACGCCGACGGTCTACAGGGAGATGCGGGCGCGTGCGGAGAGAATATGCGTACTTGTGCTTCGGGACCGTCGTCGTCATCTTCGTCAACCTCGTGCGCTTGCTTGCGTTTCGACATGATGATGGAAGATCGGAGAGTCGGAGCGGAGTCGACGTCGTTGCCAGTCCCCGAATGACGTTGGCCACGACAACCAGGACGACAACCACCACCACTACCGTCGAAGAAGAAGGAAACTCCACGCGGCCCCCTGGAAACGGTAAAGATTCAGGTCGGCCAGATGAAGCGTCATCGATGCATCTCGTGCGTCTCACCGCGTCATCGGCGGCGGCACCGAATTCGCCCTCGGAGCCATCATCGCTGACGACTTTCTTGTACTAGGACAGCGATGAGATCATGGACGCAGCGCAAGTCTCATGCTTGCCGAACTGCGCACGTGTCCAGCTCTCTCGTGTTCCTCTGACCACATCCCTCAAACTACCCCAGCCTGCAGATCTCTACGAACTTGTCCAGTATGTTGTCGTGATCACCGTCAGCTCCGTATCTCTGACGCACCCGTCAAGGAAATCATGATGGAAATGAGGGCGTATTGCCAGTGAACCACATACGCGGGTTCTTTCTGCGACCCTATCTCAGCGGTCAAACCTGCCCGAATCCGGGTGAGCTCACACCCCGTCGCGTCATCCGTTTGCTGACCTAGCCCTAGTCCCCAAGGGTCCTTCCAAGACTCGATCGCGTTCGTACTCACGAATTTCATAGAGCAAGTTCTGAGTTTGTTTACAGCACCAAGGTCAGTCGCGCGACCGCCAGAAACGCGAGATGGAACGTCGCGAACTCCACATCCTCCTTGGTCCCAACCTCATCTGTCTCTCCCCGCTCGACGACGTCGATCTGGATATATACCCGAAGAGCATACTCCCAGCTAGTCGTCAACCGCAAGGACGTCATCGCACAGGAGTAGTATCTGATGGAAGTCATCATCCAGGTGGGCCTGTAGGTATTCACGGACGAGTTCCACCTCCGAGTCCATTCGCTCGAACCGTTTTTATGCGCAACCGACCGGAAAGTCGACATCTGTCAGTGACCGTTATCGTTGTTGTACTGCATTGTATGCCAGTGGTTCTTTCGCCCTCTTCCATCAACTGTCTCTCCTTCCACAGTGTCGTACTCACCAATCCTCCACATCACTGAGCGCGCCTTGAAAACCATACGTTGTTTTGTTCAAGACCAATCAGATCCCTAACAAAGCAAAGATAATCTGCTGATCGACCAAGGACTTTGAAGATGTCTCCATCGATTCTTCCGTCATTCACTGCTTTTTTTCAAGTTGCTAATCAGTAAATGTACAAGCTCGTAGCACTGGTCGCGGATCGTCTCGCCGCATGGAACAACAACCATCGTGACTCGCTGAATGTAATATCCCCATTCAAGTCGTGAACGATAGATAGATCCAGAATCGTAAGTACTATACTCCCATCACGGCCAAGATGCGATTATAATGAATCTCGGACGAACCAATTAACTCTGGGATGGTGAAGTGAGATTAGAAACAAGGCTGGATTAGATGATTTGTCTCGGAGGCTTGGAAGCCCCGACTCCGCGTTCACATGTTCAATACTACTATCGTCGGAAAAACACGTATGATTCAAGAAGCATGTGAACGACGAGTCCTTGCAGCACAAGCGGCCCAAATACGATCCGGTCGCGACAAGTACACCTGAATCGATCTCTTCTCAGCCGCAACGCACGTTCACATATTCTTCGTCGAAACAGTGTATGAAACGACGAATGGAAATCGTACACGTTACAGATCATCGACATCATCGACATCACCGTCACGTCCACAACCAGCGCAGTGCGTCTCCAGCGATCGTCCGTTCAGAAAAACAAAGAAAATAGAAAAAAAAACCTGTTCTTGGGACAGTATGATACAGGTTACTAAATAGATTGAAATGTAGTTGGGAAACTAGAACTGCAATGGGAAAGAAACGAAACGAATGAACGAGCAGGCAAGCAAAAGCAACGATCCAAGCACACTGCGAAACGTAACCAACACGATCGTCTGCCCTTGCCTTGTCGTCCTGTCTTCGAATCCGTCTTGTTTCACCAGCCAAACACCCTGCACATAGTACAATCAGCCACCTCCCGTCGTGACAAACAAACAGACTCACTCCTCATGCACCTCAATACCCACCGACAGCCCTCTTCATCTCCTCGTCATAACACCTCACCGTCTCCGTCACACTCCTCCCGAGCGTCAACGGCCCACACACGCCCACGAACACACCACACCGGCCCGTCCCCCCAGCAACGCCGACGCTCCCGACTCCTACACCCCCGCCGACGCCGTTGGTCGTGAGCGTCGACGCGACCACCACTTCCGGATGTTTGCTCAGTTTTGGTCGGCCGGGCGCGAGCGTCATACCGGGCGGTAGGTACATCGCCTCGAGCGACTTGTCCCACTGGAGGGCGCACGTGGGTAATAGACCGACACGCTCAACCGCGCAGCGGTACACTGTGATGTGAATGCCACGAAGAGCGGGATCATCCGTGCCAACGAGGCTAAGGGGAGATGAATTTAGTTTGTCGAGTGAAAACAAGAAGCCACGGAAGAGTAAGGGACGTGCCAGGATAAGGGATACACCAAACGACTTCGATATCGGTCACGCTGCTCGCGTTCCCGCGGTGCACCAAATCCTGTACCACCGACAACACAAATGTCACGCCGCTCCCGCCAGCGACGAACATGGCGCCCGAGTAGCTCTATATCACAGCGTTCCCAACACCGCCTGTGTAAATGCAAACAGACAATCAGAGCTGGCTCATTTCCCTGCGCAACCAAAATAAGGGGTGGAACCACCCCCGAAACTGAAAACCGAAAACCGAAACAGATCACACACCATACGGTCCCTCGACCATGACCCTGATGTTCTGCCCCACCTCGCGACCGTGCTCCCCCACCGATGTGCTCGCCAAATCGTACAACCGGCTGGTCCACCGTCCCGATCGCTTGCAGAACAACACTAGCCCTTCCTAGGTCTTGTTCACGCTCGCGATCGTGAACTGGACGGGTGGACTTCAGCGGTGCTCAAGAGACCCATGACCGCGTTCGTGACCTCCCAAAGAATACCGGTACCATCACCGCTGGCACCGCCGACCATGGCTGTTGAAAGCACCCGTAACCGGACGTGCCCGCGATCAAAGAAGGCATCTCAACCCGGGTGAGTCCCAGCTCAGGGATAGGATGGAGGGTCGCGGTCGTGATCCGGGTCTTGAGCGTCCGAACGATATGGTCGAGCGCGTAAAACACGCTCGCAGCGATCACGTACGGAACGTAGGCAGTGTGGTGGTAGCATATCTGTAGCAAAATCGATGTCAAAAACGTGCATACAAGGACTAGACCTAGGGGTGACGAAACATAAGGAAGATGCAACTCACTGTGAACAGGAAAACGATTGACGCCACGACGTGCGTGGCGTAAAATAGATTATAATACCTTTCTCTGATGGATCGAATGGAAAATATGCCCAGTATGTCGAGGCACACGAGCGAAACGAGGCCGTACTTGTTAGACGGTATCGAAATGTGCTTTGGGAAATTGCCGCCACATGCATAGACTGACACAAAAAAAGGAAGAGAGTCAAACATTGCGCATATACGGAGGGCAACGTTTCACAGACGCACCGAAACCGACAGCGTGAAAGTTGGCTGTGAGGATGACGAGGAGTCCAGCGAATCGATGAAGGAAATTCAGCTAAAATCCAAGACGGATCAGAAAAACAAAACGAATAATCACGCCTGCCTCTCACAAACCTTTTCGTACCCAGCTCCGACGAAGGCACCGATCACATTGTTCTTGGTGGCGAGCATGTATACCCACGGCAGCTGAGAAACCGCGACCCAAGTGATGTGGGTATAGTTGACAAACGGGTTCAATTGGTGCACAGCGGCGTAAAAAACGAGGAGGCCGTATAGGCTCATCAACAGGGCCTGCCCGAGCGAATACCGCTTGAGCACCGGTCGCTGCAGCAGGCTCGAAACGGGGAGGACCAAAGACGAGAGCGCGGGCATGTGCCGCATTTGCTGCATCCCGTCGGTGTGGAGGGGCGTCATAATGGCGTTCCACGCCGATGTACGAGGGACCGCCGTTGGCGCAGAATTGGAACCCCTTGCCGGACTTTCAATATTTTCCAACATGTTTTGAGAGACTCAAAATGTAATTACATCATATAATATTATGGGACATATTATGAGATCACACAAAACTTCAGCTTATACTTATGTAACCTCAGAATGGATAGCCATAATATTTAATAATACAATCTTTGGAATATTGGATTTCATGTAACTCCAAAATGAGTTATCATAATTTTATATAATCTAATTATCTTTTCCAACATATTTTGAGGCACTTAAAATGTTGGAAAACCCGGTGTGTCACTGTCCAATCCCCTCCTTACCATCCCAACGGCATCAGTAAAACAAGATGAAATCGAAAGGTGCTTATTTCACTGTTTTGTCGAGAATAGCCAGCATTTGCTAAGTTCATGCAAGGGGAAGGGACGGCCTGGACGGGCGACATTAGCAAGGCAATTGTTCTTGAGCGTCAAACACTGGACCGTTGCCCACCTGGTCACAACAACGAACGATCGTGCGCACTAAGACAACTTGCTGATCATCTCTGCACTCGTTACCACCAGCTTGGAGATGTGAGGGACCTTAATGAGGCCATTATCCTCGGGAGACAAGCCCTCGACCTTCGCCCGTCAGGGCACCCGGGTCGATCAGTGTTGTTGAATAACGTCGCAAACTATCTATCCACTCGTTACAACCAACTTGGAGATATTACAGATTTCAATGAGGCCATCATCCTCGGGAGAAAAGCCCTCGACCTTTGCCCGTTAGGGCACCCGCATCGATCAACGGCGTTGAGCAACGTCGCAAACAATCTCTGCACTCGTTACCAGCAGCTTGGAGACATGACGGACCTCAATGAGGCCCT
>JBBPOJ010001479.1:0-13388 GCA_038091395.1 Leccinum rimulosum | reverse complement strand
CCGGTCGTGGCTAAGTGCAAGGTGTCTCAAAAAGTTGTGCTTCACAAACGGTGGTCTTATTATAGTCGATGTGTACTACTACGCAATTTTGTCATGCTTCATTTCTTCTCCGTGTATATATTATCAGTGACGGTGGCACGACGAGCAACTTACTCCTGATCATAGCCAGTAGACGCTCCAGACTATTCGCTGAGCATTTCAGCATCGCCTTCACACACCACACGATAGCAAGACTTTCAAGTTATACTATGTTCAAAATGAAATTGGATCCGAGATTTTGCGGAGAGGATCGCCCAGTTCGTCCAGTCTGCCGCAGTGACGGACGCACGGGGCGTTACCTTTGGACATCTCTTGATCCTGTGTGGGCACCCACAGTAAGTGTACTGTACTTTGTATTGACTATGCAAAGACACCATTTGTGTCAGTATTTGTGAATACGGGTGTGGTTTCTTGGATGAGGACCGACATGGCACAGACGCCAGTGAAAACGAACAGGACGAGGCAGAAGAGGAAGACCGGGCGCACGGAAACGCAACAGGCGCGGACCCGCCTGCCCTCCACTCGTTCTGGCGGTCACCACCGTCGCCACCCCTCGAAGGTCGCCGCACCAGCGAGGACTTGCTCGAGCAGGCCAAGACTGACTCCCGAGAAATCTCTTATGGCTTGCTGATGAGCGAAGACAACATCACGGGCAAATGGACTTGTGAGCAGCGGCTGTGCGCAGCCTCTGTTTCTCCAAGTGTTCCTCCGTGCACCTGTAGCGAATCAAGTGATAGTCTGTAGAGCCAATCGCGGAGGGCCCCTGCAGCACCCGAGTTAACGCAACAAGGCTCAAGAACACGATTATTGATCACACACTCATCCTTTTCCGGGGGACAAACATAACCACCATGTCACCATGACCCCGTGCGCCGTGCGCCTAATGCCCACCAATCCCGTCCTGAGCCGTGGCACCCGCGATGGGCCTCAACATGCTCCTTCACGTGTGCTGGTCTGCCAACCACCGCTCGTTGAAGTTCCACCTGATCTCCTGAAGGACCCATGTCGACGCGTGCACATCGGACACGCGGTCCCCCATCTAGACAGGCTCGTCAAGGAAAAGGGAGCACGAAAGAGGGAAAAGAAAGAAAGAAAGAAAGAAAGAGAGGGTAGAAAAGAGCAATACGAAGCACCGCTAATGATAATGAATACTGAAATGATACAATCTCAACTTGCTTTACCTTTGTGCGCGTCTCTAGCGGTACGATGCCACTTTGAGCGCTTCGTCATCGATGTCGCCGTCATGTGGTCACGGATGCGAGAAAGCAAAAAGGGGAAATCGAAATCGCAATCTCTTCCAAGCACCTCCTTGACCCGTTGCTTCAAACATCAATTCACTTCGTTTCCAGTGAGAAACATGATCTTCAGACCGTCAGTATCAAGTAACACCTTAGGTTGTCGTCGCATGAGTACGCGGGGACAAGATAAATAGCTAGTATTTTCTTCGCTATGTTGTACCTATAGTGGATGTGTAGTACAAGCGGGGGCCATGTCCGTACAGACCCAAACTGGGAGTCAAAATTATCAGTGGATCCATAGATTCAAATTGCGCAACGTGCCTAGACACCCCTCGGCCAACCTTCACGCCAAATAGAAACCTCTGATTCCTTGGAGCGCCCCAGAATGTTGTTGGCAGCACGATATACTTTCTCCCAGCGGTACTGGTATTTAGCTTTCTCGGTGGCCGAGTACAGCAGGAAACCACAAGCCCGCCAAGCACGAAGGCTAAATCTGGGGTATGGGCGCACGAGGCCTGCAAACCAATTTGCCATGGCCGAAACGGACTCGTCCTCGATGATGGAGCTGAGGACGTCAATACGAAATGTGGTTTCCAAGTGCGATTTAGAGCTCGCAGTGGACAGCCGATCCAACGCTTCGCTGGCACTGGCGGTATAGCCGCGTGTGTCGATGGAAAGAACAATGTAATTGAGCAATGGACATATCTGTAGGAGCTGAACTACCCCAGACGGGGTGATCCCTCCAGACACCGTTTCTGGCCTGTTCCAACCTGAATCCTTGTTAATGGAAAGACATTCGATCTGTGGCCAAGCCGATGCGAGCTCCAGCAATCCGCTATCAGTAAGGCATACATAACCCGCGACCTGGAGGTCTAGATAACGTAGGTTGCTGAATGTCATGGTGAGGCGCAAGTCGTCGGGAGTGAGAACAGGTTCCAAATCCCAGGAATTTCCATCCGAGTCGTGATAAAAGGCCAAGCGCTCGATGGAACGATTGATGCTAGCATGCTGGACACTTGCCAAAAACGGACCGACGCTTTGGGGAGAAAAGCACATGGCATCAACATTGAGATATGCTATGACTGGCAGTTCCATTTGGGAAAGTAACCCTGAGCAGGAAAATGATTCCAAGCTTGCAGAAGTGCGTGAGAATGCCAGGTCCCGCAAGTTCGGAAAGATGAAAGGTGAGCTGAGATTCGGAATGTCGGTGAGCAATGTATCGCTCGGAGTGAAGGAGAGCTTGATCAACGCAGGCAAGTGGGAGAGCTGTCTGAGGTCGTACGCGTCCAACTCGCATTCAAGACAACTCAGGACTTGAAGGTCTCTCCATGGCCACGTAAAGGCGCCCCCCTGTCCGTCGCCGTGAAAGGGTCTGCCATCCGAGTCGATATCACGGGATATGGTAATTTTCTTCAGGTTAGGATACAGCTCCGAAAATGGCTTGAGACAATCCCGAACCAAGCGTGGTCCGTGTGTTGCTTCGACTGTGATGGAAACGAGAGTTGTGGCATACTGGTGCGGTGGGGAACACAAGGTTCCGTGGGGAAACTTGCAAGATAAGACCCGGAGATTGGGAAAGAGTGGGTCCCGGATGATATCTTCATAGATTGTTTGTGCACGGATAGAATCCCAGTGGAATCCCCTATCGACATCGATTATGGACCGGATGCGGCGGGTGTAACTTCGGAGGATATGCAACTCGTCCTGACTGAGCGCTCTGGAGAATTTGCATCCCTTGATGGATTGGAGAAAGGAGGCAATCTTCATTCAATGTTGAGTTAAGTTGAAGGATGAGACTAATAGACTCACGTATGCCGCAGTATTACTGTGTTCCAATGGTTTATTTCTTGCCAATGCATCCGGAAGACAACTTGCTATAGGGGACAAGGTTTCCAACACCGACCAAAGGATATCCAACGCTGGTTCTTTGAATGCACGACACGTCCTGGCCAAGGTCACCATGTCAGGGTTACGATTAACACCGTTTGGCCACCAAGGCTGACGTCCATGATACACAGGCGGACAGAAGACCTGGCTGAAGATATTCAACAAGATCTCTGGAATTTGGAGTGCACGATGCATTACTGCAACTCAGACAGGGCGTGGCTGTGAGCCAATGACTAGCGAAGATGATAATTAGATGGGCGGTGAGACTGTGCGTAAGGTGTAGAAGTACCTGCAAGTGAGAGGGTCGGACTGTGGTGCAGTGAGGCGCGAATGAAGGTCTTCGGACAAGTGACACAAGCGAGAGGCACCGCTTCGAGTCTCGCTTCCACCACGTCACTCATCCGCCTTGCAGCGTCTGAGCCCGTTTCAGCGCACCCACCCACCATGCCCTGCCTCCATTTCCCATTCCTCGCGGGGTCCGGAGCGCGCGATCCCGACTTTTGGGTACTCGGCCGGAGACTTACATTTTCAATTAAACGCTTACCGTTGGAGTAAGACATCTATTGATCAATTCAGAGCGGACAACGAATAATGGGCTCCAACATACACACACGCGCAGCTTGTTTTCCATGCGTAACGAGGCGAGCAACCATCATCACCCCGACACGCCCGCACTCTCCTCCAAACCTACACCCGCCCGCGACGGCCCTGAACCCATGCACCTTTACCTTCGCAAGGAAAACTGGTCCACCAACCGCTCGTTGTTCCTCCTGATCTCCTGAATCACCCCGTGTTTGCCACGTACATAGCGGACACGCGGTCTCGTTCTCGAACAGGCATCTAGATGAGTGGCGTCCCGGTGCATCGGAAACACGGCGTTATGGTCGCTCAGGTACGTACCAGGGACTGCTTCGTCTGGCGGCGGGTGGAGTGTCACGCCTGTATTCGTATCCGCAGACTTGTCTCCTCCAAAAGTGCGGCGGAGGCGCTGGCCCTGGGTTTGTGCTGGTTTTCCAACCGCTCGTTGAAGTTCCATCTGATCTCCTGAAGGACTCCATGTCGACGCGTGCACAACAGACACGCGTTCCCCATCTAGACGGGTTCGTCAAGGAAAAGGGAGCACAAAAGAGAGAAAAGAAAGAAAAGAGCAACACGACGCACCGCTGATGATAATGATTACTGCGATGATACACAGAATGGAGTCGCACGATCTCAACTTGCTTTACCTTTGTGCGCTTCTCCAAGCGGTACGATGCTTTCGATCCTGCGAAGACGCTTCGTCATCGACGTCACTGTCATGTGGTCACGGATGCAAGAAAGCAAAAAGGAGAAATCGCAATCTCTTTCAAGCTCCTCCTTGACCCGTTGCTTTAAATATCGATATTCAATGACGAGCATAACAATAGTCACTTCGTTTCCAGTGAGAAACATGATCTTAAGCTTCACACCGTCAGGATTAACACCTTGAGTTGTCGTCGCACGAGTACGCAGGGGCAAGATGAATAGCTATTTTCTTCAGACCGTTATGTTGTACATATAATTCATGTGTAATTTAAGCGAGGACCATCCATGTCCGCACAGACCCAAACTGGAAGTCAAAATTATCAGCGGACCCATAGATTCAAATTGCGCAACGTGCCTAGACACCCCTCGGCCAACCTTCGCGCCAAAACGAATGCTCTGATTCCTTGGAGCGCCCCAAAATGGTGTTGGCAGCACAATATACTTTCTCCCAGCGGTCCTGGTATGCAGCTTGCTCGGTGTCCGAGTATAGCAGGCAACCGCAAGCCCGCCATGCACGGAAGTGGAATCTGGGGTATGGGCGCACGAAGTCTGCAAGCCAATTTGCCATGGCAGAAACAGACTCGTCCTCGATGATGGAGCTAAGGACGTCAATACGAAGTGTGGTTTCCAAGTGTGATGTAGAGCTCGCAGTGGGCAACCGATCCAACGCTTCGCTGGCACTGGCGGTATAGCCGCGTGTGTCGATGGAAAGAGCAATGTAATTGAGCAATGGACATATCTGTAGGAGCTGAACTACCCCAGACGGGGTGATCCCTCCAGACACCGTCTCTGGCCTGTTCCAACCTGAATCCTTGTTAATGGAAAGACATTCGATCTGTGGCCAAGCCGATGCGAGCTCCAGCAATCCGCTATCAGTAAGGGATACATAACCCGCGACCTGGAGGTCTAGATAACGTAGGTTGCTCAATGTCATGGTGAGGCGCAAGTCGTCGGGAGTGAGAACAGGTTCCAAATCCCAGGAATTTCCATCCAAGTCGTGATAAAAGGCCAAGCGCTCGATGGAACGATTGATGCTAGCATTCTGGACACTTGCCAAAAACGGACTGACGCTTTGGGAAGAAAAGCGCATGGCATCAACATTGAGATACGCTATGACTGGCAGTTCCATTTGGGAAAGTAACCCTGAAAATGATTCCAAGCTTGCAGAAGTGCGTGAGAATGCCAGGTCCCGCAAGTTCGGAAAGATGAAGGGTGCCAGTGAGCTGAGATTCGGAATGTCAGTGAGCAATGTATCGCTCGGAGAGAAGGAGAGCTCGGTCAACGAAGGCAAGTCGGAGAGCTGTCTGAGGTCGTCCGTGTCCAACTCGCATTCGAGACAACTCAGGACTTGAAGGTCTCTCCATGGCCACGTAAAGGCGCCCCCCTGTCCGTCGCCGTGAAAGGGTCTGCCATCAATATCACGGGATATAGTAATTTTCTTCAGGTTAGGATACAGCTCCGGAAATGGCTTGAGACAATCCCGAACCAAGCGTGGTACGTGCGTTGCTTCGACTGTGATGGAAACGAGAGTTGGGGCATATTGGTGTGGTGGGGAAGACACGGTTCCATGGGACAACCTACAAGACAAGACCCGGAGATTGGGAAAGAGTGGGTCCTGTATGATATCTTCATAGATTGTTTGTGGACGGACAGAATCCCAGAGGAATCCTACATCGAAATATATTATGGACCGGACGCGGCGGGTGTAACTTCGGAGGACATGCAACTCGTCCTGACTGAGCGCTCTGGAGAATTTGCGTGTCTCGATGGACTGGCGATAGAAGCAAATCATCATTCAATGTTGAGTTAAGTTGACGGATGAGAGGAATCGACTCACCCATGTGGTAGTACGCCCTTGATTGCTTGCCACTGATGCACCCGGAAGACAACTTGCTATAGGGGACAAGGTTTCCAACACCGACCAAAGGATATCCAACGCTGGTTCTTTGAATGCACGACACGTCCTGGCCAAGGTCACCATGTCAGGGTTATGATTGACGGTGTTTGGTCGCCAAGGCTGAGGTCCATGATATGGAGGCGGACAGAAGACATGGCTGAAGATATTCAACAAGATCTCTGGAATTTGGAGTGCACGATGCATTACTGCAACTCAGACAGGGCGTGGCTGTGAACGAATGACTAGCGAAGGTGATAATTAGATGGGTGGTGAGACTATGCGTGAGGTGTAGAACTTGAACGAGGTAAGGGAAGGGTTTCAAGGTGGCGAATCCCCTGGCATGTCGCAGACTCTTCACTGGCAGGTCCTTTCAAATTTGCACCTGTCACCGGTCACCGGTGTCACCTCCCGTGACCTCAAGGCCTTAGCCTGTGTTCTTCCCAATGGTTGTGCGAATCACGATGTGAAACAGGACGGACATGCGCGCAGGTAACGGGAACCGGCGTTCGATGAATTATGTACTTACATTTTGAATCAAACACTTACCTTTGGAGTAAGACACTCTTGATCAGTTGAGAACGGACAACGAATAATGGGCTCCAACATACACACACGCGTAACAAGGCGAGCAACCATCATCACCCCGACACGCCCGCACTCTCCCCCAAACCTATACCCGCGCCAACCACAGGGCCCATGCCCAACCAACCCCTCCCAAACCCGCCCGCGACGGCCCTGAACCCATGCTCCTTCACCTCGGCAAGGAACAACTCGTGTTGGTCCGCCAACCGCTCGTTGTTCCTCCTGATCTCCTGAATCACCCCGTGTTGCCGCGTACACAGCGGACACGCTGTCTCGTTCTCGAACAGGCATCTAGATGGGTTCAATCAGCTCACGAGGAGTGACAAAGGGAAACGTATGAGACTACGCACCGCTGATGGTAACTGTGATGACACATGAAATGAATGCTCGGCAGGTCGAGCTGGCCGTTGCACTGCGAACACCGCGTAACGTGGAACACTCTCGGATGCTCCACGTCCTCGAGCTCTTCGACTTGCTTCAGCTTGGTGCGCGTCTCCGAGCGGTACGATGCCACTAGTTGTTGGTCCTGCGGAAGCGCATCATCATCCATGTCATCGTCATCGTCACCATAGACGTACCGTCGTTATCTCCTCCATACCCTCCTTGATCCGCCTCATCAACCACCCCTTGACAAGCCCGACGCTGGCCACCTCGTTTCGACTCAGCACTTGCACGACCGACAAGGGTGACATGATCTTCTCTTTCTCAATATGCTCCAGCAGGGATTCCAGATCCGCCTGGTGTGCCGTCAGCAGCGCAGGGGTCGACGTCAGGAAGCGCAACACCAGCGGGTAGAGGTGCGGGCTGTCCGGGCCGTACTTGTGCAATGCCACAATGACCTGCGCCGATGGCGACCCTGCACACAAACTCTCCGCCGCCCTCGACGTCCCGCCAGAATTGTGTTCTTCCATCCAAAACCGTAGCACGTCCTCGTACATACCCATCCTCTCCCATAAGAGAATTAGTCCGGGTGTATACTGGTGGCTAGAGCAAAGCACCAACGCATGCGTGAGGTCATACGGAAGATGGGTCGAACAGAGCAGTCGATAGGCTTTCTGGTGCTCGCATGGAGTATGTTGGTCCCCCTCGACACCCTCGTCGAGGTACAGCTCCAGAAGCGTATTCCACACCGCAGCTTGGTCCCGTTCTTCTGCTTCTTCGTCTTCGCCTGCACAAACAGCGATAGCGTCGGACTCCAAACCGCCAGCATTATCCAACATCTGTCCCCATCGCCGTTGTGCCACCGTCTCGAGAAACGTAGTGAAACATGCGGGATGGTCCACGAAATGGGCAAAGAAGAGCGTCGGAGAAGGTCGTCTGGGCGGAGTCTGCGTTCCCGGGGCGCTCGCAGATCTTGCATGGGGCGCGAGTGACTGTGTACTAGGTGCTCCAGCTAAAGCAGTCGCCAGATCTTCTTCTGCTTCTTTTTCCTCCACTTTCTTCCCTGCTCCGTCGCTGCCCGTCAAGGTAGGGGGTACTGCAGGCGCTCTTGAGAGCGCGAGGAAGGCCATATATGACGGCGCCGATGTTCCCTGTGCAGAGGCCTGAGGACTCCCAGAAGGTGGGAGAGATCCAGAAATAGTACACAGATCGATGAGCAGTTGCGTGGTTTCGTTCGGGAGGTTGTCCAGTAACGCACGGCAATAACGAGCGAGATTTGATTCTCCCTGACGGTTTGGAATACGGATCAATCATCGCCCGCGGAAAGAATACGAGACCCAAAACTTACACCGGCCCCGCCCACTTCTCTGAGATACCTGACTGCTTCCATGAATCCATTTTCTATCTTCCCCTTGTCTCCTTTCTCTGTCACCTTGACGTCACCGCTTCCAGAACCAATGTCTTCCACGACGACCCTCAGATAATCCTCGTGTCTGCCCCATCGCTTCGCAAGGTACGCCGCCTGCTCAAAGAACCCTGCTTGTCGACACACGCGAATCGCGGTGTCGAGATCGAACGGAGGCTCCCGGCTCGTTCCCTCACCAGGGACGGCTTTGCCATCGAACGTGGCGGTTCCAACGATTCTTCCCTCGCTGCGAACAAACGCATCCACTTTGGCGACGTCACCCACCTTGGCGTACGTGTTGAGGAGGAGGGTCGTATGTTCTGCATTCGCCAGTCCGTGTGTATGCAGTTCTTGCAAGTAGAGCATCAACAGCGGGGTTAGATTGGCCGTGAGGAACTGTAGTTAGAAGTCAATATATGCGGCTGATTTAGTGAAGAGGCAAAGAGATGTGGGCACGATAATACCTTTCGCACAACATAACTGCCCTGGACGGCGCCGATCGTCTGTAAATACTCCTTCATCGCGCCATCGTAGTCGCCCTTTTCGTACAGATAATCGCCGTGATGTCGATGCACGTCTGTCGTGTCCAGGTGCTGTGTGTGCGCAAACGATAGTGCGAGGGTATAAAGGTGTTTCTCGTACAGCAGCGCGAGCTTGGTGCTGGTCGGCTTCTCAGCCAAACGCGTCACCTGCATGTATCATTCAGTCAAGGTGAGGACTATATGCGTTTGAAAAGACACGGACCGTTCCATCGTTACTCAGGACGTAAACAGACCCCCAAGCGGACACGACGTCTCGGACACCGCGTTCGAATACCCCGACATACGCAACCATCTTGTTCTCCATGTCAATGAGGACGACGCGCGCGGCATCTGGGTCAGGGACCCCATTCGCAGAATTTGACGAAGCCACATTTGACAGCGAAGAAGTATCGGAAGTCAACTTCCGTTGCCGTGGGCCAGGAGCCTTTGCTGTAGCGCTCGAGGGAAGCGTCGCGGAGGCAGGCATCGACGTGGGGAGGACCGCAACCACGTAGTTCAGATGGGTGTGCAAAGAAGACTTGCGCCCTTGGCGTGACAATCAGATCCTAATATATGCACGAGAGACGGGGCCGCACTGACCTTCGTAGCTAACTACACCCAGCCTGCCACCGCTGCCCACACCGACTACTGCCTCTTCTCTTCCCAAAACAACCCAACGGGCTTTCCAATCGACACAAGCACAACGTAGTCCTGCGCCGATTTCGTCAACAAGAACAGCTGTAGGACTAGAAAGCTTCGGCAGGATCGGATAAACATAAGTAGAAGAGGTGGTAACGATGACGAGCGCCAGCGTTGGAGGGGAATTTGCCGTCAGAGAAGAGGTAGGGTTAGATAGATACGGGACGGAAGGCGATGAGAATGGGTCCATCGAGACCGATGGTGGTGCAGTGGTAAAGGCCAAAAACGTAACTGGCTCGGTCGCAATTTCGTGAACAATGCGAGGTTTGGGAATGGAGGCAGATGAAGATGAAGATGACAGGGATTGGTCGAGATGTCGATACAGAAGAACTGTGCCATCTGCGAGGCCGATGGAAAGGAACGAAAGGGTGGACGTTACCGCCAGTGTAGTGACCTAGGATACAGTAAGCCTACGCGGGATATGCAACACAGAGAGCATACAGGGTGATTTTTTCCGGTTGGTTGTACTTTAGCAGTGCGGAGGAGGGCAGGTCCACCCGACCTCTTGTCTATCTTTCCAAGATCCCATATTTTCAAAACGGACGAGCGTACGTTATCCTCGTCCTGGGCGATGCAGTGAGTCAGGCTGGAACGTATGCTGAATGACACGGACACACACTCCAATAGAAATCAGAATTCCCATCTCCTCCACCATGTGAGTGACCCTTCCGCTGACATGCGCGATCCAGCTCGCGACCGAAACAAAGGCTTGATTAAGAAGATGGACGCTTCCATGGATGTCCGCGACGACCAAGCCACGAGAAGAAGATGTCACAGTCGATATTTCGAGGGCATTCTGAGGGTCGGGGATCAAGATGAGTGTATCACAAGTCAATCAAAACTGTTACCCTGAACAAGTCTGGCGATGATGATGGGTCGTGGATGTCCTTGACTGGGTCGATGTCAAAGAACGTAAACTGACGAAGCTGAGCAGAACGTCAGACACGGTGGACGGAAAGAAAAAAGGCGAACGTACAGCAGCGCTCGCCATGACCGAACCAAACGCGCGACCGTCGCAGTTGTCAATGTCCCTAAATTTCCCACGCATTACACGTGACTATAATTGACGTCATTGATCGTTAGGAGGGTACATAAACGCCTCTGCCTCATGCAGGACATCTTAACCATGTACCGCCCACTCGCACTTCGTTCCGCGCGCCCCACAGTATACCTTTCATCCTTCCGCAAGCCTGTTGTAAGCATCCCCCCTCCCGTCCTGAGCCAAGTCTCTGATGCGCGCGATGGCAGGCTTCCAGGAGGCTGGCAACGACACCAGATGGTCAGCATCGTTCGGAGGGCAGCAACACCATCATCATCCTCTCTGCACTTGGTGCCCTCGGAGGATTGTACTATTACTACACTCGCGGACAGCCCGGCGTTGATCGCGAAACTGCGAGACGCAAGGAAGACGAAGCGGAGAAGAAGGTGAGGGACGTCGGGGAATCTGCCAGGGGCAAGTTGGAAAGTGCAGAAAAACAGGTCAAGGGAGATTACGATCAAGCCAAGGTAGGATGAACCACCACGTGTGCCATCATCAGACACAACTAATGACGGACCCATACATAGGCTACCGCGCGCACACGTGCTACGGAGGTCGGAACTGATATAACAGAGCGGGCACGACAAACCGCCCAAGATACACAGGCCAAGTACGGCGAGCTCAAGAACGCTGCGGAACAAAAGATCGGTGACGTCCGCGATCACTCGGGCAAAAAGATTGAAGAGGGCAAGGAAGAAGTTGTGCGCCGAGCACGCGAGGCTGAGAACAAGACCCGTGGCTGGTTCGGATGGGGCAGCTCAAAGTAGTTGAGGAGCAGGACAAGGACTCTACCAAGGATTGTAAGTATTCGATGTTGTAATATACAAGGCAAGCATTTCGTGGAGTTCGGCATTGGCCGGCCCGGTGTTATCAGTTGACTGCATCAAGTTTCCCTTCGTTGTAAGTGTACCACCCCACATACAAGACGATCTTTAGCGTTGGCCAGGATGAGCGAGCTTCGGAATCGAGTTGTTCTCGTCGGAGTGGGGTATTACTGCATAACCGCGATCGAAATGTTCCATACTCACTATTCCACTCTCCCAGAGGAGCAACATGCTCGGGTAAAACGACCGTCGCAAAGCACCTTCGAAATATCCTACCAAACAGCGTCATAATCCATCAGGACGTAAGTGCATGATAAGATAGCAAGCAGATGTACTGACTGGGAACTCAGGATTTTGCTCCCGTAAGGATGTTTCTCTCGCTCACACGAGTCTCATGAGACTGAGCGATATCGCTCCTCGATAGCCTGAAGAATTGGTTCCAATTCACCCAGTCCATAACGTTGCAGATTGGGACGCTCCGCAAGGAGCTATCGATTGGCTCCGATTGCGAGAGTTCCTACAGAGTGTGAAGGAGAATGGAGAGATCCCTCTCGGTCATACAAGTCACGACCATCTAAACGAACAGAAGGATATCCCTATCACTATTTCCGCCTTCCAAGAATTACAGGCGCGCTTCCAAGAATTACAGGCGCGCTTCCAAGAAGTTGAAGAGGAACAGCGGAAAAGGGGGATCCGCATCATATGGGGACTACTCGATGGGTTTTTGCTCTATTGGGACAAGGTAATCATCATGATGCAATCACCTGGCAGAGTCACTTTTCTCTCTGACGCTGCGTAGGAGATTGTAGACCAACTAGACGTCAAGTTTTTCCTGAGAGTGCCACACGACGTGCTCAAGCAGAGGAGACACGAACGACACGGATACCACACGGCAGGTAAGAGCACTATTGGAAACCTGCGATGTTCGGCGATTGACACTTTCCCCGCACACTCACTAATGCCACACGCTCAACCTCCGCCTACCTCCTGCACGTTTGTCGGGCGTATCGTCTACCTGAACACCCGGACCACTCTATCCCCGCACTATCGTGGGGTCCGCTCGCTTGTTCCTACGGAACGGCTATCCGTTTGGAGTCCAATTCAACCCAGAGGGATCATTGTGGCGAGATCCCCCAATGTACTGGGAACACATCGTATACCCGGCATACGTGGAGGCCCACCGCGATATATTCGAGAACGGAGATGTAGAGAATGGGAAACCAACAGGGAATGTAGTGCCTGGACTGGTGGTGATTGAGCCGGTGAAGAAGGGAGAGGAGATGACCGTAGAAGACATTGTCCGGCACTGCTGCGACGTATGTGTAGCTGTGATTTAGACTTGTATGAATCACAAATCACGGGCACGGGGGATCCGTACCGTCGGAATTCACATGGTCATTTGCGGAGCTTTTGATTGGCTGACTACATCAAATAAGGAGAGTGCGGCGTTCCGGCAACTTGAACTCCATCCACCACCACATATCCCATTCTCTTCACAATTCAATGGCTCAGGTCATCGTCGTCGGTGGTGGTCTCGCAGGTCTCTCTGCAGCACACACTCTTCTCGAGCGTGGTGCAAACGTACTACTCCT